>JABTTQ020000322.1:0-203118 GCA_016081115.2 Rehmannia glutinosa | reverse complement strand
CAAAAAAAAAAAAAAAAAAAAAAAAAATCAGTGGCCAACTGGATTTCGGTTACGTATTGCTCATCAGGGGACGGTATATTCGGTTAGAAAGGAAGTAAAGTGTAATCGAGGCCAAGAAAGTTTCTGGAGAAACAACGTGGCGGGTTACGATGTCATTCATTCGTTGTCCCAATTGCAAAATCAAGAAAAGCGATAGAGGCAGAGACAATCGCTTGACCAAACACCTGTGTTTTTTGCTGATGTAAGATGTACAGATGGCTTAAGTTGCGCAGTACCAGTTAAGTTTGTTGAATTTTTTATGGGTTTGGAAAATTTATAATTTGAATATAATTTTAGAACACAATGGAACAAAATAGGCTTTATTTAGAAAATAAAGATTAAAAATGATCGTTTTTGTAGACCATCTTTTTAATTTTGGGTGTAAAATGACGATTACGTCTGCTTCGCGTGTTTTGTTTGATATTGGATTATTTCATATAACAGCTTTATTTTATATGTCATATTCTCTTTTTCCAAACATTTTTAAAAAATAGAACTTGCATTTGTTGTTTTTAAATATGCAATATAAAATTGTTGAACTATAGATATCGAAAAAGATGATTAATTTGATATATTATCATTGAAAGCAGTTTAGCAGAAAAGTTATGTCAATTCAAAGTTTTTTGGAAAAATAAAATCGTGATTATAATAAGTGGTCGCTGGCTCGATATTAGGAGGATTCTGATGTTTCGACATTGAGTTATGATTCGATAACTACGACATGAGAATTCTTTGTAACTTCGACTCGTCAGTCGCGATGGCTCGTCTTGAAATTCAGCGAGGAGATATGTGTTTTGCAGTAGTTAAATTGTATGAGGAATGAGTGGGTTTCGCTGGCAGCTAAAAAGATGTGTTTTGAAACGTGGCTAAGCGGTCTTGGTTTGATGGGAATAGCTAAAATCAATGTAATTTTAATTGTTAATCGGTCGATATTAAAATGAGCTTTAATGGAAATTAGGGCATATATCATTTTTATTATTTTTTATTAGTAAAATGGTCAAAGGCAGGTTTACATTTTTAATAGGAGATATGTTCAATTTGTTATTAATGAATTGACTTAAATTGTCTTTCATGATCAATTTTAGCGGGAGGTATTTAACGAGTTTAATGTGATTGTGAGAATTTGTTGCAAATGGTAAAGATTGGGGTTGTTAAATATTAGGCGTAGGCCCCAATAATGTGAGCCACCATGTGAAGAAACCACGTATTTAGCCGCATTGTGAAGGAAACGATGCCGTGACTTAAGGTACTGTTCAACTCTTGGAGGCATATGCTAGAGGTAGCACATGTTGGTTTGCTTCCCAGACTCACAGCAATTAACATTTTGTGCTTGCTTATTTGGTATACAAGTATTAAAGTCCCATTAATGACCTTACGGTAATGCAAATCCTCGATGCTGCAGTTGGGACACCCGAGAAAATATAACCCAGCGTATGCACCACGTTACCGTTTATATGTTTTAGGGAACCACTCTAGCATTAAAGGATTGTATTTCTCACAGACGCCTCCCTTATATTTGAAGCAAGTATTGACAAGAGCTCTCAAGTTTCGCCACCGCATTTCTCTTGTCCCGGTTTCAAAAGCTGTGCCCCGAGTTTTATGGTATGAAATCTCATATCCATGTTTAGCCGTTCCATTTCTTGAGAACATACTTGATATCATCACAGCGAGGATCATGGTACCATCCCCATAGATCTTTAGTGATAATGTTTTTACCTGAGTTTTTGTGATCTTTGGCGAAGCGGTGTTCATAACGACTATGGGAAGTCCCAGCTTGGTAATTTGCCACATTGAATATCTTTTCACAAACTACATTTGCAACCACTTAGTGCATTGCTCACGATGATAGAATCTGTTTTAATAACTCATGTGATTGATTATCATTACAAACAATTTTTCACAATATGGCGTAGACTCGACCCACTATACTCCACGTGCGTCATGTGTGGAAAATCATAGCTGCGGATTGCACATATTGACCTGCTATCTCACGAAAATCTGCTCTTTTTCAACTCACCTCACAGCCGTAGTCATGCATGGTTGTTAATAGGGCGTCATTAGAGATGCGAAATATCTTCGCTATCTGGAAATAAAAAAGGATCTTGATAAATTAGGATAAGGAGAAACTACGAAAGGAACATGTTCTTGAAGCGGATGATCATCTTTACGATCTTGTACATTATTATGCTCAACATGATCATCACTATCATCCACCGTGCTATTTAGTATCAGTGAGTTTCAAGTTCCACAGATTATATCACAAGAAAGAATCACTCTGGCCTTAAGTTAAACAAGATGCACATTCAATCCGTCAGGAATTCACGACTGAGTGTACCAAGCCTTTACCCCGATCTCTCATGTTTTCATTCCTTGAGTACTTAGAAGGCAATTGAGTAACGGTAATGTAAGATCGTAGGTAAATTTATTCTCGATGGAATTGGTGGTGGTGCGGTGAGCCAAGAATTTTGGATTGACAAATAGTAATGAGACGCCAGCGGGCCTCGGATCAAAAATCTAAGTTCGATCCTTTTAGTGGAACCATAAGTAAATTATCATTGTCAAAATATTTATCATAATTGTCGACTTATGGTGATTAAGTCAGTGCAATAGATTTAAATACAAAGTACCAATAAATCTGTGCAAATTCGTCTTCAAATTACGCAATCGTATATGTTTAACATGACAACCTTACCATCACATAATTTTTTAAATCATTGCAATTTTATCTAACATATCTTCAAAAATTAAACATAATTGTTCTTTTTATTAATTAATTAATTAATTATTCCATCATTTTGCTAATAAATTAAAAAATACCATTATATTATCTGCTTTAAAAATAACATCTACAAAAAAGTCATCCTACAAGAGTCATCTACAAGCAATTATAATTATATTAATCTATCATTTTACCTTTTTAAACTTACCTACCTACCGTATTATTGACAATTGCAACAATTTGTAAAAATGCTACAAAAATAAAATAACATTTAGAAAGTGTATCTACAAGAAATTATAATTATACTATTCTATCATTTTTACTAACGTTTTCAAAATACCTACCAACAAATAAACAATATGTTATTAAACAACTTAAACAATTAACAAATAAATTACAAATATTAAATTGTTCATTATGTGTAGAAAATTAATTGAATTAACTAAAATGGCGAAGTCAAATACTTTCGCCCATTCCACTACCATTACATACCATCGCGAAAACAACAGAATTACTGGGTTGATGAGGCTTTTCTAAAAAAAAAAATGCGAGGGGGGGCCTTTTAATTCTCATGGAGAGCATTAGATCTCTTCTTGTGTTCGATGAAGGGATGAAATGGATGGATGAATGTATAAATATGGAGGAAAGGAATATGAAAAATGGTGTGGTAGTCGAGCAAGCGTCAATGTCTTGCCAAAAAAACCATCTGATTGTCTGACACATTTTGGGGTTTACAATAAATAATTAAATAACCACGTTTAGTCGGATATTGAATAGTTTGATTCATATTAGCTCCTAACACCAACAATAACAAATCGGTAAACTTTTTGATATTTGAGTTTAAATGTTTAAAATTTTAGAAAATTGATGAAGTAGTTGTCTGAAACGTATACCGTATACGGTTGATTGTTTAACTAGATTAAAAAATTGATTTGATATTCCTTAAAAGAAATTAATTCAATGTATTTCACTAAATTAAAATAATACGATTAGATTAGATTCAAAAATCAAAATAACTCAATGCATTTTTTATATTTACTAAAACAAATTAAATAAAATCTAAATTCAATTTGTTTTTTAGTACATAGAAAACCACTTATTTTGATTTAATTAAAAGAAAAAAACAAACTAGTAAAAAATAAGACAACTCGCTAAAATGAATGTTTTTAATTTGTTCCAACAGAGAAATTCTTTTATCTGAAAAATGTGAATATTTACCAATTTGTTTACAAAACACATTATTCACTTTTTCTTACTTTTCTTTCACCAATCATATTTGTCCATTTTTTCAAACAACAAATCATTATTACAGGATTTCAATAAATTCCACTATTAACCACCAACATATTTAACTATCAATACTTTTCAATTATTATTTTACTATTTTATCACATCAACTTTTATCATTATATTTTATTTCTTATACAATCACACTCTCAAATTTTTTTTCTTTTCTTTTTTTCAAGATTTTTATCAATATTCAATAGTGAAAGAAAATTTCAAAATAAAATGATATCGATATGGCGAAGTAAATCTTATTTTATTAGCAAGCGATATAAAAGTTGACAAACACTCCTATGAGATCGTCCTCGGTCCTGCTTCCCGGACGAGATTGTAGGCTGCGGCCCATGCAACCCAGGCCGTCCCACTAGCTAGGGCCGTTGATAGTTGTTTTTGGCCGTTTTTTAAGTGAAGTAATGCCTCGATCAGTTTTAGCCATCAGTATGTGTCTCTATGACAACATCAAGTATTGTCCTCGTATGCTTATTCGGACCATTGTAATATCTTGAACCATCTTGCCGATTGCATAACCATGTTGTGGACATCTCTCCCATTGGATCCAGCCACTCTGATATTTTGGCCTGTGACTGAAATCGATGTTGGAATTGAGTTATCTCATTTTTCGATTGGAGTGTTTTACTAGGAAAATTTTACTTCCATGAACTTCTAAGTCGAGATCATCCCTGACTTGTGATACTCCCGGTGTAAAGCGTTTGTGCAGCATTTGTCGGCTTTCTCTTGGGTAAGCGAAAATAATCTCGATCAGACTGACCTGCATCGAGGATACATCATTCATCTTGATGACCAGCCGTATCTCTAAGAATGCTGCTAGCTGCGCATTTGGGTCATCTATAGAGCTCCCCCGCCCCCCGGAGCTGTTATAATTGAACCCGTACTTATTGAGGGTGGGCAGATTGAACTTGTTTGCATTGATAGGCTAGGCACAATTTTAGAATGATTCAGTGATTCATATTGGTAATATAAGTATTCCCAGTTGCCATTTCTTGTTTCCTCGGTTGCGGTAGTTTAATTGGAATAATGTTGTCCTTATTCTTATTTCCTTTGTTGCATGCCATTGCTTAAAACACTTTCTGCTCGCCTCGTTGCTCTAAGCGTTCAAGTGTCCTTTCAATTTTTAGATAAAAAGAAACAAGTTAGTATCTTTGGATTGTCGCATAAAATAGACAACTCAATGAGCAATAATGAATTAATTGTATCTAAACTTATCTAGATTAGGATTAAGACTACTTAGTAACAATATTATCACAAAATAAGATAACTCGATCCCAGACACAGCGCCAAAAAAAAAAACTTGTTCATGATTTTCTTACATCACATACAGGTTTCAAGTTTTAGTATAGATTGAAAGTGGGGTTATCATCTCCGCAGGCATTGGTATCAAATTTTAGACAAAGTCTTGTAGTTATAATAGCTTAACCCTATCTAAATAATCGATGAAAAAATAGTTTTGATTAGACTAAAAATAAACCTAAAGTTAAACTAACAAGTTCGTCTGGACAAAATTACTGACACTCGTGGATGTGACTTCTATTTGTCTAGTTATCCTCTATGTTATCAATCCAATTTATTAATTACACATTATTAATCTATAAGTCCAATATTCCTACCGTTTATCACTTTCTCTCTTGAGTGCCAAGTGATTTTAGGTTTCAATCTTGATTTTAATATCTCTATAAAAATCATGAATTAAATCATAATATGCTCAATGAATATTCCTTCGCGGACTTCGAAAGATTCATAAACTTTTCAGTTTTATGAAACCCTAAGTTATGTTATTTTATGGCCAAACATTCAATTACCTCTCTCGAGTATGACATCAAACACGCCAAATAATCTAAACTATTGATCGAGATAATTGAGGATGCAACCAATCGAATAGCATAAATAGATATAATAACATACAAATCAATAAACCTAAATATCAACACATATATTCAAATGTTGGTTACATTAATCTCCCTATAAAATAAATTTTGCTTTTTGATGGATGTACAACAACTCATGAAAAAGGCACTTATACATCTCTATGGTTCAACAAAGATAACAAAAAAAAAATTAGAAGATCAAAGAAAGAATCCTCTGTTTCCGGAGAAGATAGATGCATTCGATTCACATCCGAACTCTTTTTGTATTTGTGTTCCTAGTCGTCACTTGTGCGTGATAGAATGTCAACCACTTAATTCGTATGTCCCTTATTGTATTTATACCCAAAAATCCGTCAAAACCACATTAATAATAGGTTTCCAAGTTCTAGTCGGACGTCGCGCACCGCGTTACTATAGATTGTGCGCCGCACATCACATCGTCATGCTCGGCTGCGACGATAGGGTTTGGGTATTAAGCCCCATTCTCTAACTTTAGTCTCGTAACATTTTCTCCTCTTCAAATACAATTTCTTCCTCCCAAACCACGTTTTCATCGTTTGCATTACTATTACCCGTATTTAGAGTTGTCGGTTTTTTAAGGTCGGAGGCCGACCGATGATAGCCCATCGGGCGAGTAGGGAAAATGGTGTGGGGCGGTTTGTTCGTTTGGTATTATTTTGGGGAGCGACCGATCGTGTATTGAAAATACACTTGATATTCTTTAGGCCCGATCCGGTGTTGGAACTACCAATGAATGAGGCGAAATAGGTTCGGCTCTTTTTGGGCTTACAAAATCGCGGCCTAATCCGGAAATATTTGATCTTTTGAGCCGTTAAGACACGAGCCAAACTAGCCGGGCTTTTTTGACGACTCTACCATTGTTGACTCTAACGACAATGAATGAAATAAAATAGACTGAAAGTGCTTGAACACCCAAAACAATACAAAATCCTGATGCAAAATACGACCAGTAGATATAAAACCAACTTAATAAAGAATCTACCCACAAGCCTTTTATATAGCTCTCGTTGGGATAGATGCATCCTAGTCTATTTGTAGTTTCGATCCTTGAAGAATAGGTAAAGAAGTCAGGCTTACAATGCAACAAATCAACATCTTTGAGTATATCTAATACTTCATTTGATTGAGATGAGCACCCTCATTTTTCTTACTATATATCTCTAAGCCACTATAATGCAACAAATCCACGTGCTTTTAGTATATCTAATACTTCATTTGATTGAGATGAGAACCTCATTTTTCTTACAATCTCTAAGCAAATATAGTATTTGGTATGCATAAGTCTTTGATAGTAAAGATCATCCAAATAATATCTCAAAGCTACTATTTGATCGGTGTTGACACCTATTATCAAGACATTATCTACATATAGGCAGGTAACCCATTGAAATATGATTTACTTCCGTTTATATATAATAGTTTGAAAGAAGTATGCTGTTTAGATACTTCATTCTAGAAGTAAGGATTTTACTTCCGTTATGTTATTTCATTTTTCAAAGATATTATATTCTCATGTTTGCTTTAATAAGTGCACAATAATGAAGTATTTGTTTTTTTGCTCATCACTTTTAAGTTCAACTATATGAAAACGTCACAAGAAATATATTCTCTACCTTCAACAACTTCTTCATTTCCTAAGGCCTTGCTAACACAAAGAGCTCGGCCCAAGCTTTTCTCAATTTTCTAAGATAATTGAGCTCGACTTAGATCAACTTCCAGAATTTTAAAGAACATGCTCATGTGAAGATCTCTACCAGATAAACCTTCTAAATTTTCTAAGGAAATTGAGCCCGACTTAGGCAGTTCTAAATTTCTAAGAGCGGTTGCCACATAAAGAACTAGGCATAGGAAATCTTCTAAATTTTATAAGTTGAATTGGTCTTAGGCATGCTTCTAAATTTCCTAAGGGTTGTTGCCCACGTAAAGAGCTCAACCTCTAATCGGCCTTCAAAATTTTCTAAGGAAATTGAGTTCGTCTAAGGTGAGCTTCTAAATTTCTCGAGGTGGTTTCCCACATGCCCAGAGCCCGACTTACGATAACCTTCCCGATTTTTCTAAGAAATCGAGTTTAGCGTACACCAACATGTAATTTTTCTCAAGGAATTAAGCCCGACTTAGGACAACTTTGAAATTTCCAAAGGGTGGTTGCCTACCTGAAAGAGTTCGCACTAGACCTACTCTTCTAAATTTTTTTGTGGGTGTTATATATGCAAAGAGTTCGACTTTCGCCATGCTGCCTCCTAAATATTATAGGAAAACAAGTTGATATAAAGAACTTGGTTTTGGCTAGTCTTTTAACTTTTCTAAGTACATATTTGGGAGCACTTTTGAAGTTAAAATCAATTCATAAAATGGACTTTTCAAAAAGTGCTTATGTATAATGTAAAATGTTTGTAAAAGCACATTTGGATGTCCGTTTGGCAAGTAGAAGTGGTAGAAAAGTTCGAAGTCACAAAAATTGCACTTCTCCAAAATGGACTTTTAGAATAAACCACTTTTCGAAAAGTCCATTGAAAATTAACTATCAAACATATATTTTTATTGGATTTCCAAACATTCCTAGGTAAAGCAACCTCAACTTAAGTTGATTTCAAGATGTCCTAACTCCTAAGTGATGAACCCATTCTAATGAGAAGAGTTCGACTTAACACTAGTTAAAAGATATAAGTATGAAAACAAAAGGTAAATGGTCATAAATATTTATAAACGCCTATGAATATTATTGTTTTATTAAATACTACCTCCTAATAGGTCCTTTTTCTTGTTTCGTATGTCTAAATTATAAGCTTTTTTTATTTTTGAGATATTAATTACACAATAGACTAAAAATAAATTTATCTAATTACTAGTATATTTTTAATAGATGTTTGATACTAAAATTATATAAATACTAATTTTCAAATTTGTCCATAAAGGAACAAATCATTAAGAATATGGAAAAAAATTATAATCTCAATTATATTTTTTTTATGTTTTTGTGAATTATTCTCTAATCTTATCTTAGTGGGATGAAAGGGTTACTTAAAAGAGTAAAAATTAGAATGACCAAGAGCCGTATATCAATTTAAAAATCGGGCTAGGCGGCCAATAATCAGGCAAATTTTTGAAAAATGGTAATTATAATTATCGTCAATTAATAATAAATTATTTTGAGAATAGAAAAAGAGTAAATAAGAAAGAAAGTGACTTAGAGCATTATAATTTAACAATTTAAGATGGAGCGATGTGAAACATAAATATATAATCAAATGTGAAAACTTTTCCTTTTCAAAATGGTGGATCGAATAGCGATATCATTTTTTTCCCCACTTTCCATTCTCAAACAATTTTTCCATACACTAAAAAGGTATATAGTTAAGAATATTTAATTGGTGGTTAATTAAATAAATAGTACAACCTATTTTTGGTCTTGTCTTACGACAAGTTCTCGATCGTCTTGTTGCCATTAACAAGGAAAAGTTCTCTTTATTTGTCGTTTTCTCCATATCCATATTTCTCTAGTCTTGTGGTTGTTTACTATGTTAAAACATCATCCTTCTATTGATGATCTATGTTGTGTCGCATGCAACTAAAGGAGGAGGAAAAAGGTGGAGTTTGTATTGAAGAGCTAAGGAGACCGCTCAATCGGAAGAATTTCGATGGTGTTTAGTTGGCGGTTTTTAACGGATCGTCAAATAAATTTTTGGATATGAAGAATACTCTTTAGCTGCGATTTGGCGTCCGGTTAAAGGTGTATTTATTAAGGAGTTAGGCCCTAATCTTTTTTTTATTTTAGTTTTTCATGAGTTAGATATTGCGTGTTCAATCAAGCGGCCCGTGGACGTTTGATAATGCTCTACTTCTTAGAAAAAGACCAATGTTGGAGAACAACCTTCAAAAATTCCGTTATTTTATACGGAATTGTGGGTACAAGTATATGACGTTCCATTTGGTTTCATGAGAGAAAGTGGGCAAGATTGTAGGCAATTTTTTTGGAACTTTTGTGGATTATCAACATAGTTTTAGTGGTGTCTGGCAAAACTATATATGCGCGTAATTTGGTGGTAGCGTTTGATGTCCGTTCCACAATTAAAAAAGCGTATAAAGCTTAAAGCTTGGACGGGGAATGGGTGTGGTTTGAATTTTAAATATGAGCGTCTTCCAACTTTTTGTTTTTTCGCGGTTTGCTCGGACATTTGGAAAAGTTTTGTGAATTTTTTTAATGATCAATCGGAGGAGCGGGCGTATGGTTCCTGGCTAAGGGCTAATTCTCGAAAGAATAATAATCTGTTGGAATGCCATGGTTAAGCTCTTCTTTTTTTCCGCAAAATCCATTAACCATCGGGTTAATTGTTTGATAAATGTTTTTATCATGATTTTGATGATTTTGTTTTAACACCAAAACAATGTTTTTAGATGTTGTCCAAATACTCTAAATGATTTAAATTGTTTCTACTTATTTTCCGGAGTATTTCTTCTAGTTTATTTTCGACATTAAATTAGACAACACTTTTTATTATTTTGAGTTAATGTGTTTTTACATCAAACAATGTTTTCAAATGTTGTCTAAATACTCCGATCGGTCTAAAATGTTTTCATTATTTTTCGGAGTATTTCTTGAAGTTTATTTTCGATATAAAATTGGACAACATTTTTGTTTTGAGTCAACCATTGCCCTATAGGGCAACCCGTGTACCTAAAAGTTGTGCAAAACAGAAAACTTCATGTTTGCGAGAAAATGGTGAGGACTGGTCACCCCATAGGCGGCCGTGGCGTCGGCCAATCGACTATAGGGCGGCCGTTACAAAGGTTGGTTCAAATTTGCAAACTTCTCTGTTTCGATTTTTTGAAGAGGGCAACGGTTGGACCTAGGGTGACCGGTCGGACCCCATCGACCGGTCACCCCGTGTAAAATGTGTTCTTATTTTCAAACGTCTATTTGTGCGCGACAAATCATCCCTAATGTTTGACAAAGAAAATTCTAAACCTGTTGTCACGGCAAACAACTTTTCCCTAAATTGTGGGATTGATTTCTAACAGCTATAATCTTGATTTTAATTGCAATTTTTTGTAGATATCAGATTCCAAGAGGAGCCTATCAAGTATCAATCATCTCCTATAAATAGAGGAAGATTTGAAGCTCAACAACAAGAGAGAAAATACAACACAACAAGAAATACTCAAGCAAACACTTGGTCTTATATTGTCATTATTCTTGTTGTAATTTGTCTAGCTTATCACTTTCACATTCTTGAGGTCTAGGCTATTCTTGATTACACTTGCACTCAGTTGTATAATTCATTATCGAGTTGTAATCTTGAATTTTTGCGTTATCATTCAACACAAGATATCCTTGTGAGTGTTCTTGTGTAAGAACACACTTGGGTGATCTAGGTGTTAGGTGTGAGAAGATTGTGGTAATCTTCTTATTGAGGTGTTGAAGAATTTGGTATTCTTCAAAGGTCGGCAGATTGTGGTAATCTTCACAAGGTGCCGTTGGAGATTGTGGTAATCTTCAAGAGAGATTGTAGTAATCTCAAAGGTGGTGTTGAAGAAGAGTGTGGTGCTCTTCAAGGTGATGTTGTAAGGTGTTGTATTAATTTTGGTAATTAATAAAATTTTTTTTTTTGAAATCCATCCCTGGATATCTTTGGGGTGGTAGAGGATTAGGCACTAGGTGGGTTGAACCTCTATAAATCGACGTGTGTTGTTTACATTCCGCTCATTTATTATTATCTTGGCTTGTTTTGTTCGAAAAGAGGCATAATCGAAAAGATGGAGATAATCTATTCACCCCTCTAGATTATCGTAGCCGCTGGACTTACAAGTGGTATCGAGCCAAACTCTTTGTGCAAGTTCGTTTCACATTGCGAGTGAAGAGGAACGATCGTCGACTACGAATGAAGCTCATCTTTCCGCACTCCACCACCAACCCACCTCGGTTTGATTCCAAAGATTTTATATTTTGGAAAGAAAGAATGGAATGTTATTTACAAGGTTGCGGGTTCGATATTTGGAACATCGTCATAAATGGAGAATCCATTCCGATAATAGACACACCATATACCTCCAAAGCTTTGAAAGAGCTCAATGATGAAGAGAAGAAAATCATATCCTTAAACGGTAAAGCTCTCAATATTTTGTATTGTTCACTTACTAATTTGGAATATGAACATATTGTAGAAATTCGATCGGCACATGAAGTATGGCAACAATTAGAAGCCATCTATGAAGTATATGCAAATGAAAGGAGTCAAACAAAAGCATCTACTTCTCAAAGGAATACAAAGGTCAAATCTAAGGAACAAACCTTTTACAACTTCCAACTATGAAGTAGTCGAACAATATTTTATGGGCATCAAAGAAGAAAATGAGGTATGCTTAAACCCTCTACTTCCTATGATATTGTTATTCAAAATGATTATAGTGATTTGCAAAATGATTTTGATGATCTTCAAAATGAATTCCAAAATTTACTTGTTAAGTACAACAATTTGAAAAAGGAATTCAATATTTTGAAAAATGAAAAGGATAGTTTATTTACTTCCTATGAATCACTATCATGTGCTCACACCACCACTCTTGACAAGGTTAGAAACCTTGAACAACAAAATAGTACTCTTGTTGAGGATATTAATTGCATGAAAAATGATTTATCAAAAATAACTTGAGTACCAATAAATTGCCCAATGTTGTAAATGATAATGGTTGTGATAATTAGAATAGTGAACTTGATCATACGCCTAATGTTGTCAATCATATGAAAAAGAATCGAGTTCCTATACATGTTAGTGATATTACTTGCTTTTATTGCGGTAAGAAGGGTCATGCGGTAAATACTTGTCGGGCTAGAAATAGCTCTAATTATTGTTGGAGACTAAAAAAGTCTCAAGACTAATCCCAAAGGACCCAAGACTTGAGGGTACCACAAAACAATGTTATATTAGGTACCGTGAAATAATAATCGAAGAAAATTCATACCGCCAAGGAGACATCAAATGACCATCTCGTTTAATCAAAGGAGAAGACATCACCACAATGAATTTCAAGAGAAAAAAATTATCAACAATGGGAAAGACATAATCCTTGGAAATGGAACAATCGGAGAAGCTATCATCAACAAGATGATTTTCAAAGGAAGATATCATCAACAATGGGAACGCACAACCCGTGGAAATGTTGAAATTGGTAAACCGTATCTCCCTATTTAAATATGCATTTTATTTAGTTATTATGCATGTCTTTATTTGTTCCTATATTTTCAAAATGAGTTTTCAAAATATTTATTTTTAAAATTAAGGTCTTCAATATATATTTGTGTTTTTAAAAATTCCTTGAAAAGAAGACCTTGTATGATGTTTATATTAAACTCTTGTGTATTTACTTAGACTTAATTGATTTATCATTTCTTATGAATTCTTATGGCATGAGCTTACTTGCGATATCTTTTATTGTTTTTAGCACTTACACTTGTATCATTTTTGTTTTGTGCAAATCTTGTTTAATAATTATGTAGGATTCATATATCATCACAAATGGCCATCTACGTCATAATATGTCAAGAGTAACATGAACTATCGAGGTACGCTCACTATTGTTATTTCATCTCTTAGACTCGGTACATGTTGTGCCATATGCCTATGTGCTTATTTTATACAAGTGCCATTAAGAGGATGTTTTGATTTTTTTTGAAAAGGCATTATTTGATATAGTTTGTTTTATCCAAGATTTGTAAAGGATTATATTTTGTTTTGATAAAACATTTGAATTTTTATCCTCTTCTCAAATTATGCATTTGATTGCTCATATTAATTCTTGTCAAAACTCGTGTTCAAATGCTTCTTTTAAATGAGGTCTCAACTATATGCTCGGATTTTTAAATTTCAAAAGAGACCTTATATAGCATTCTATAAGCTTATTTGAACTTACATGTTGTATCATATTCTTGATGATTTTCTTTAAGCATAGTATGTGTTACTTGCTATAGTGTCTCTATCATTCGATATTACTATGCTCTTGTGCAAGATTCTTTGTTGAAATTTTGCAGAAATTTTTGGTATTTCGGAACAAGTTTAAGGAACAAGGCAAGGTTAGTAGCCTAAGGGTATTGTCAAGAAGAAGTAATGATTTTGATGTAATATTTGCACTCATAGCACATTTAGAAGTTATTTGCATTTTACTTGCCCATTCTTGTTTTGAGAAAATTTCAAGCTTTACCAAATGTATGTTAAATCCAATTTTCTAAATGGTTTTATTCAAATAGAAGTCTATCGGAGTTTAAAATTTTTGGCCAAATGATTTTTATAAATGACCTTGTACGGTTGATACAAGTACCGAATATGGTTTGATGGACTTAGCTATTTTTGCAAAATTATTTTACAAAAGGTAAAGTTAATACTACACTCCTTGTTTTGAAAAAGGGCAAGGTTGTTTACTTGTGCAAATTTATGTTGATAATATTTTTGGTGCTACTAATGAATATTTGTGCAAGATATTTTTCCAAGTCAATGCAAGGTGAACTCGAGGAGCTCAAATTTGATCATTGGAATTCAAGTTCAACAATGCCAAGAAAGTGATTATATTCCACACTCAAAAGAAGAAGTGAGACATTGAAAAGAAAGAACTATTTCAACCTATATGGCTACAAATGCGAAAATTGACAAAAGGTTGAAGTAGGCATTGACAAAACGAATTGAGTATGTTCATTCGTTTATTACTCCTTAGACCCGATATTCTATATGCCTTATGTCTATATGCTCGACTTAAAACAATCCCAACGAATCTCTTTAAAGTGCCGTTAAAAGAAATTTTCAAATATTTGTACGACACTTCTTCTTATGACTTGTTCATTCAAAGTTTTAAAACGTTATTATTTTTCGGGATAACAAGTCCGGTGTAAATTATATTTTTTAAAATATGGTTCGTCATAATCGAACTAAACATATTGAGATTTGATATTTTTTTGGGATTGCATGTTTTAACAAAAACTTGAGATGTGTTTAATTCCGTCTCAAAGATAACTCACGGACTTTTTAATCACTCACCGCCGAGTATTTTACCTCATTTCGAGCTTGATTATGACATAATGTATATTGAATGAGGTCTATGTTTGCATTTTGCACGTTTTCAAAACTTAGGGGCGAAAAATCAGATTTTTGGATCAAATTTCGGAATTTCAAAAATAGAACAGAACCAGTGGGCTGCCAGGGCAGGGGCCGATCGGTCGCCCACTAGCTCGACCGGTCGCCCATGCCCTGGACCGGTCGCCCTTATGGATTTTGGTTTAAAATGCGTCTTTTTCAGACTTAGCCATTTTTGCTCTTTTGGCCTTTTTTCGTCCCCTTCGCAAATTGCACACAAATTTCACTCCAAATTTATTTTGTTGCATACATTTCATATATTGGACCTATTTAGGCTAGATTATCATCATCATTGCTCGTCTTTTACCGATTAAATGGCAAGAATTCCACTACCTTATCTCAATTGGGTTGAACCCTTTAACTTGGCCTATATGTATTTTCTTGATGAAATGTGTATATATTTGTGATGAGCTTATTGATTGTTGATGGATGATATTTGTAAAATTGCTTTTGGTGATGAAAAACTTGGCTTGATTACATTTACAAGGGCTATATATCTTCTTCAATTTTGACGCCCGCCAAGTGTTCGATAAAATGTCTCAAAAAAATTCATCACCTACATGATTCTCTCGATTTCAAAAGCCTTGTATATTTATAGAGATCATGTTTTGCAAATCAAATGGGTTTTCATAAGCTTCTACAAGTCGTATGATCGACTCTTTCCTCCTAATTGGTCTATAAGCTTCAATGTTCAAATAGCTCGATACATCGGTTTAGTTACGCACTTTGATATGATTATATGATAGTTTTATCGTGCTAACATTCTTTTGATGATTCCAAGGGGAGAAACATGTTATAAGCTTATTAGCTCATAAAAGCTAAGTTAAGCTAAACAAAAGAAGATATAAGTTATGGCTTCATAAAGCTATAAGTTGTGCATCATACTTAGTCCAATTGTTGGATTATGGACTTGTATACTTGTCTAACGATGTTTTGTTGACAGACTTATAAGCTCTTGTACTTAAGATCAATATGTAAAAGCCAAGCTTTTAACTTGTGGTTGATTGTTTTTATATTACTCTTGTTGTGCATATTGATAGGGGGAGCTTTTGCTATATGTGGTTGAATTTCTTTACTCTCATCCTTGTGATTATATTGCGTGGAATGTTGTCGCTCACAACAGATAGTTCATTTTTAACCGGTAAAATTGTTTTGTTTTCAAAATCGACTTTGGTAAAATTGTTTTGTATTCAAAATCGACTTTGGTAAATTGTTTTGGTTTGTAATCATCAAAAAGGGGGAGATTGTTTAATAAATGTTTTTATCATGATTTTGATGATTTTTGTTTTTACACCAAAACAATGTTTTTAGATGTTGTCAAATACTCATAAATGATTTAAATTGTTTCTACTTATTTTCCGGAGTATTTCTTCTAGTTTATTTTCGACATTAAATTAGACAACACTTTTTATGATTTTGAGTTAATGTGTTTTTACATCAAACAATGTTTTCAAATATTGTCTAAATACTCCCGATCGGTCTAAAATATTTTCACTATTATTCGGAGTATTTCTTGAAGTTTATTTTTGATATAAAATTGGACAACACTTTTGTTTTGAGGTCAACCTACGCTCGCCCTATAGGGCAACCCTGCACTGAAAGTTGTGCAAAACAAAAAAACTTCATGTTTGCGAAAAATGGTGAGGGTGACCGGTCACCCTATAGGGCGACCGTGACGTCGGCCAGACTCGACTATAGAGGCGACCGTGCACTGAAGGTTGGTTCAAATTTGCAAACTTTTCTGTTTTGATTTTTTGAAGAGGCAACCTGGGTTGGACCCTAGGGTGAATCAGTCGGACCCCGTCGGCCGTCGCCGCCTCCGTAAAATGTGTTTTTTATTTTTAAACGCTATTTGTGCGCGACGGTTTGCCCTAATGTTTGACAACAAAATTCTAACCGTTGTCAAAGCAGATAACTTTTTTCCTAAATTGTGGGATTGATTTCTAACTAAATGACTATAATCTTGATTTTAAATTGCAATTTTTTTGTAGATATCGATTCCAAGAGAGCCTATCAAGTATCAATCATCTCCTATAAATAGAGGAAGATTTGAAGCTCAACAACAAGAGAGAACAATACAACACAACAAGAAATACTCAAAGCAAACACTTGGTCTTATATTGTCATTATTCTTGTTGTAATTTGCCTAGCTTATCACTTTCACATTCTTGAGGTCTAGGCTATTCTTGATTACACTTGCACTCAATTGTATAATTCATTATCGAGTTGTAATCTTGAATTTTTGGTTATCATTCAACACAAGATATCCTTGTGAGTGTTCTTATGGTAAGAACACACTTGGGTGATCTAGGTGTTAGGTATGAGAAGATTGTGGTAATCTTCTTATTGAGGTGTTGAAGAATTTGGTATTCTTCAAGGTCGAAGATTGTGGTAATCTTCACAAGGTGCCGTTGGAGATTGTGGTAATCTTCAAGAGAGATTGTGGTAATCTCAAAGGTGGTGTTGAAGAAGAGTGTGGTGCTCTTCAAGGTGATGTTGTATTAATTTTGGTAATTAATAAAATCTTTTTTTTTTTTTTTCAAATCCATCCGGATATCTTTGGGGTGGTAGAGGATTAGGCCCAGGTGGGTTGAACCTCTATAAATCGACGCGTGTTGTTTACATTCTGCTCCTCTATTATTATCTTGGCTTGTTTTGTTCGAAAAAGAGGGCATAATCGAAAAGATGGAGATAATCTATTCACCCCCCCTCTAGATTATCGTTGCCGCTTGGACTTACATTAATGACGGTTATTCATCGGAGGGATCCTCTACCAATCAGGGGCCTAATTATTCAGAGTTGGAACCACATGTTAGAGTAAGCACCGAGAATGAAAGTGCGGTTATTGTCCAGGGAGTTATTGATCAAGCGATTCCGGTTAAGATGGACATGATATGGTCAAAAATTCAAATTTAAATTATGCCTTAACTCCTTCAGTGGGAATAATTAAGGAGGATATTAAATTTGATAATAAAAGGAAAAGATCTGAGGGTTGCTCTTTTAGGGACTCTGAGAATTTGGGTTATGGGCCTCAGTTGTGTGACTCTTCTCTTGCCATTGTGGAAACGGGTAAGCACCAAAAAAACTTGAAAGCGGTGGGCTCTGGTCTCCAGGCCCACCGAGAATTATGAGAACCCTAAGTTGGAACTTTCGTGGGCTTGGCAACCCACGAGCAGTTCAAGTTTTATTGGACTTAGTCCAATTGAAAAGGTTGTCTTTTATATTTCTTATGGAAATGATGCTTCATAAAAATAAATTGGAGAGTATCCGTATTAAGATTGGGTACAAAGGATTTTTGCCGTTAATAGGTCGGGTCATAGTGGAGTCTTGCATTGTTTTGGAAAACACAAAATATGACGAGTTATTGAGCTTCTCATCCAACCATATTGACATTGTCGTTTGTATTGCGTATCAACCGAGGTATTGACTTACTGGTTTCTATGGTTTCCCTGAGAAGACAAGACGAAAACAATCATGGAATTTATTAAGGCATTTAGCTCAGCAATCTAATCTCCCATGGTGTTGTGTGGGGGATTTCAATGATCTTTTATCTTCTTCGGAGAAAAGGGGTATGGTGGATCATCCTTCTTGGCTTCTATCTGGTTTTTGGGCTGTTGTTGATGATTGTTGGCTATTGGATTTGGGGTTTATCGGTTATCAGTTTACCTGGGAAAGGGGATGAGGTACGCCTCAGTGGGTGGAGGAGCGTCTGGATAGGGGACTAGCTAATCAAAGTTGGTTAGCTTTGTTTCCTTATGACAAAGTTTGGAATTTGGAAGCAGCAATGTCGGATCATTCCCCTATCTTTTTAGAGCTGGGCAAACAATACCATATTAAACGATTTAGAAAATTTCGGTTTGAGAATAACTGGTTAAGAGAAAAAGATGTTAAAGACATTGTGACTGAAGGTTGGAATAAGGGAGATTTTGGTAACTTAATTGGTAGAATTGCATCCTGTGGTAATGATCTATTTCAGTGGGGTGAAGCTTTGCATAATTCATTTTTTAATAGAATCAGAAAAGCTAAACATAGAATGAGTCTTTTTCGGGGCGGTCAAGACTCTTACTCGTTAGAAGAATTCCAAAAAGCTCAACAATAATATAATATCATGTTGGCACAACAAGAGGACTTTTAGAAGCAGCGTGCAAAGCTTTTTTGGCTCAAAGGGGGAGATTCAAACTCAAAATATTTCCATACGGTGGCGTCTACTAGAAAGCGCCATAATTCTATCTCTCAGCTTAAGGATGGTGATGGGCGATAGCTGAATTGGGAGAACGGATTGGGACAGCACATCATTGGGCATTTTGTGAATCTTTTCTCCTCAACAGATAGTAATTGTACGACTATTATTGATTGTATTGAGCCAGTTATTTCTCAAGGGCAGAATGAAGAGCTGTTGGACACTTTCACAAAATTTGAGATTAAAGAAGCTCTATTTGCTATGCATCCAGACAAATCCCCGGGCCCGAACGAAATGAATCCGACGTTCTTTCAGAAGTTTTGGGATATCACAGGACCATAATTTATTTTCTCTTGTCTTGCTTTTATAAAATCTTGTTCCTTCCTGGTGGGATTTAATGACACTAATATTGTCCTCATCCCGAAAAAGAATAGCCCAGAGGTAGTTGCTGATTTACGGTCCATTGCTTTGTGTAATGTGGCTTACAAAATTATTTCAAAAGTCTTAGCCAATTGATTAAAGAAGGTCCTTCCAGTGTTATTCTCAATTTGGAGCGCATTTGTGCCCAAGAGATTGATTTCTGATAACATTATGGTTGCTTTCGAAATTAATCATTTTCTTAAGCGTAAAAGACAAGGCAAACATGGAGTGGCGGCCCTTAAAATTGTCCTGAGTAAGGCCTACGATTGCATAGAATGGACGTATCTTAAGGCTATACTGATAAAGATGGGCTTTCATTCTAGATGGGTGGAACTTATCATGCTCGTATTACGATCCGGATATAAAACTACTCATGGGGAGTTCGAATCAGAAGTTTTTGTTCCGGAACGGGGGTTAAGACAAGGTGACCCTTTATCACCTTATCTTTTCATTTTATGTGCAGAGGGACTTTCGTCTATCATTCAAAATTACGAAAGGAGAGGTTGGATTCATGGGTGTAAAATTGCTAGAAATGCTCCGAGTATATCTCATTTATTTTTTGTGGATGACAACTTTCTCTTTTTCCGGCTAATCATCTTTGATGTTCAAATTCAAATGTATCTTGATTTATACGCTCAAACTTCTCGACAATTGGTGAATTTTCATAAATCAACAATTTCATTTAGCAGAAATACGGGTGTTGAGGAGATTCAAGAGATTTGTACGCTGCTCAATGTCTCCCTGACGGATAATCATGGCTCATACCTCGATCTTCCTTCATTGGTTGGACGCAATAAAAAAAGAGATTTTTGGGTTCATTAAGGAAAAAGTTTGGAGCAGGCTTAAAGGTTGGGAAAGAAAATTGCTATCTAGAGCTGGAAAGGAAATTTTATTGAAAACAATAGCACAAGCCGTACCTATTTATGCGATGAGTATTTTCTTACTCCCACTTGATTTGTGCTCCGAGTTGGAAAGAATGATGAACTCGTTTTGGTGGGAAAAATGTGATAATTCATCTCGGGGTATTAATTGGTTATCGTGGGATAAGTTATGCATTCACAAAAGTCAAGGGGGTCTTAGTTTCAAAAAAATTCATGAATTTAACTTGGCGTTGCTCGGAAAATAGATCTGGAGAATGCTCACAAATCCAAATTCGCTTGTGGCTAGGTTGTATAAGTCCAGGTATTTTCCTTCGTGTGCATTATTGAATGCTTCAGTAGGATCTAATCCTAGCTATGTTTGGAGAAACATACTTGCCGCCGATATTTAGTGGCAAATACTTTAGTTGATTCAAGGTTGGAGATGGCATAGATTTCGGTTTGGGGTGATCCTTGCTTCCTGGATAAAGATGCTTTTGTTTTCTTCTCCTCATTTACATACGGGTCAGCCGTGGTTAGTAATTGAATGCATACGGTTTTATGAAATGGGATGAGGACTTGATCAAAGATATTTTCAATGAAAGGGATCAAAAGTGATTTTGAGTATTCCTCTAAGTATGGGGCATTCGTGTGATTCTTTGTGATGGATTGGCCGCAAAAAAGCAATTATTCATTAAATCGGGATATAGATTGTTATGTGATCAGGTTGCTGCTTAAGCTCAGTCCTCTCATCTTTTTGAATGGAAAACTTTATGGTGCTTGAAAATTCCTGCAAAGGTGAAGAATTTGGTTTGAAGAGCCATTCATAACACGTTGCCGACCAAAGAAAGGCTCATATCAAGACATGTGCAGATATCAACATATTGTCCTGTTTGTAATATGGAAAATGAGAATTTGGCCCATATATTTTTTCATTGTTCATTTGCCAAAAGGTGTTGGAATTTGCTGTCAAAACCTGCGCATTTCTCATCCGCACAGACCTTCTTATCCTGCTTACATTTGGTCTGGGAGAATGGATCGATTGACCACATAAATCAAGTTTCTATGTTATCATGGAGCCTTTGGAATAATAGAAATGATATTTTATGGAATCAAAAGTATAAGACTCCATCCCAAATCATAAATCAGGGAAGCATTTTATTATCTCAGAGGGAAGTTGCACAATATCTGAAATGGGAGATTGGCAAATGTCACGCATGGATGGGGCTGTACATTGGCAAAAACAAGAGAAGGATGGATCAAATATAATGTTGACGCAATCGTGTTTGTGGAGACAGGTACACTTGGTTATGGTGGTATTATCAAGGATGCTGAGGGTTCGTTTTTAGCAGCAATTCAAGGTCTTTATCAGGGCTATGGATTTAGAAATTCTTTGAGCTTTGAGACTTAGAGAGATTCTTAGTTGGCTAAAGAAAGGATAGGGAAATTCTTCTATTATTTTGGAATCTGACTGTCTCAAAGTGATTAAAACTATGCGTAGATGTCCAGTAGAAAATACTTTTTTTCTGATCTAATTCATGAATGTCGAGGAATTATTATGGATATGCAAAATGTCAAGTGTGTGTTTGTTAGGAGATCAGTGAACGTTGTCGTTCATGTATTAGCTAGAGCTACAAGTTCTTTGTCTGGTGTCTTAGAGTGAAGTTCTGTTCCTCCTATCTTTATTTAACAGAATCAATTACGATTCGACCTGCTGATTAATAGTATATTTCCTTTTGTTTCAAAAAAAAAAAAAAAAAAACAAATTTTCCATACAAAATGCCACTCCCTCAACCTCCAACCCAAACACCCCCTTAATACACAAACCCCCATAAAACTGGGGTTTCTTCTCAAATTCAAATTTCAAATCCCCACTCCAAGCGGGAAGTGAAGAACAAAGCAAGAGAAAACCTTCTCCTCCTACACACTCTACCAGTACCAGTCTACCAGAAGATCAGCAATGACGGATGCGAGAAAGAAGCAGCCATTGAGCCTCAATCAGCGCCACTATCGATTTCTTGTTGACCTCTCCGCTACTCAACCTAGGCACAAAACCGAACCAGGTAAATCTCACGTATGGATACATGTATTTATGCGTATATCTAGAGTTGTTTATTCGTTGATTTGACGCTTATTTTATTTTCTCTGGGGGGTTTGATCTTGGGAAACCATAGTGGATGATGATACCCAATCGAATGCGAAGCTTGATAAGGCATTTGACGATGTTCCTAGGTTTGATTTTGATAGTCCTTCTCCTCCTCCCCCGCTTGAAGGTATTCTTATTGGCTTTTTTTTTTGTTTGGTAATTAATTTATTTTTAATAGACAATTTAATTTGCTTGAGGGGAAATGACTCTTCTTTTTGTATTAAATTGGGAAAGGAGAAGTGAACGTTGAAGAGCCTGTGTCAAAGCTTAAGGAATCATCTCCCCGGCTATTTGCTGGCATTGCTGATTTTGATTCCCCGTCTTCGACTCTTGGTATTTATTCTGACCTTTCCATAAATTTCTTTTCTATATCATTGCGTGTAAGTTCACATGCATTATCTTTTATTTTTGAATGCTCTCGTTACTTTTTTGATGTGCCCCTTTTAAAGAATAACAGTCTTATTTTAAAAATGTATCCTTACTGACAAGTACATGGGTGACTGTATCTGCAAAAGTAATTTCTTCCGAGGGTAAAACTATAAGCATAAACATGCATACAAGTCTCTCATCTTGAACTATAACCTATTGCATGTTACTAATTAAACGAGACAATAGAAATAAGGATGGTGGGAGTATGCAATATAAGCGTTGCCATGTAGATATTTGCATATTTACCATTGTGTGGTTTTTTCCCTTTCACGAACATATAAAGGGAGCATAAAACCAATCAAAGTCCTGTACAGAGTAAATATTAGAAAATTCTTATCTATTTATTTCTACTCTCTCTAGCTACATGCCTACATGTGTCATCGTTTAGTTTTCTTTGTTTCTCCTGATATCTGGTGCATACAATGTTTAATTTCCTATTTAAGATAAATTAATAATTTTTTGGTTCTTCTGACAGATATGCTGAAAGCCTCTGAAACCCATGAAAGTAGCAAGGCTATTGAAGAAGATGGCGGTTCCTCTGGGACAAATCCGACTACTTCTGACTCATGTGAATATAGAACCTATCCTCCAGGTAAATATATTTGCAATTTTTTCAATCAACTGAACTGACATGTTGCGTTCCTTACTTTTCTGCCCATTGTATTTGTGCTTAGAATTATGCTTGCTTTCCTTTTCAAAATGATTTAATATATCAATGATTGACCAGTTGGTGCGGAACTCGAGCAAACTGAGCTACATAGTAGTAAAATATCTGAAAAAGAAGTTAATGCTGCCAAGAAACAATCTTCACTATCTGGTGATGCTGATTTTGATTCCAATTTTCCTGGTATGACTGTCTCGTCTTGGTATCCACAATATTTATTATCTTAGGATTCACGAGTCTTCAATATATTTAATTTTCATGAAGTTGGTGGAACTATAAATAATTTCAGGAGAAGAAAGGCAAACGAAGGTTAGAATTGAAGGCAGGCGCCGCCTCTGCAAAGTTTCACAGAAGGATAGTGATGCTGGGGCAGGGAATAATTTTATAAACGATGAAGAGCCAAAATTTGATGGCATTTCGGATTTTGATTCTCCTCTTCAGGTGAATAAACCATATGAGAGTAATGGAAATGAAATCAGGGATATACTGAATGATTTGAGCTCAAGGCTTGAGATTCTTTCCATTGAGAAGAAAAGGGTTCCTAAAAAAGTTGATTTGATGGAGGATTTTCAGGAGTCAGTGAGAAGCAAATTATATGATGTGACCATAAATGAAGGATACCCTGAATATCAGGCTGCTGCTTCTTCAAATTTGCTTCCATCTGATTCCCCAGTGGAAATAATTGAGTCAAAAGTTGGACGTATGTTTACCAATGAACACAAAAAGGAAAAAAC
This sequence comes from Rehmannia glutinosa, assembly GCA_016081115.2. Lineage (NCBI taxonomy): Eukaryota > Viridiplantae > Streptophyta > Magnoliopsida > Lamiales > Orobanchaceae > Rehmannia > Rehmannia glutinosa. The sequence goes on along the minus strand of JABTTQ020000322.1, from coordinate 178,623 downwards.
TTGTAATGCTGACATCAAGGATGATAGTTATGTTGGTAAGGCCAACAGAACTATGCATAAGTATGAAGGTCATACCAATAATGATCTTATGACAGCACATGTAAAGTTAGGGTCTGCTAAAGAATCTCAAGCTTACAGTCACAGAAGAGAAGAGGAAAAATATGTGGCCTTGAGTGAAAGGTACTCTGTTAAACAAGTGGGTAGGAGGCAAGAGAAGTTTATTGAGGTATCTGATGAAGAATCTGACGACGTCACGATATTGGGTGATGATGTTGATGACATCAAATTGAGTGGTCTGAAGTGCACGTACAAGTTACCTGGTAAAATAGCAAAAATGTTGTATCCTCATCAGCGCGATGGACTAAAGTGGCTTTGGTCTCTTCATTGTAAGGGCAAAGGTGGTATTTTGGGTGATGATATGGGTCTTGGCAAGACAATGCAGGTAAAAAGGAAAATATTCTTGTTAATAATTGTTTCCCATTTTATAATGACCTTGCATATGATTGACCTCTCTGGTTTGTTTTCTTTTAGATGTGTAGTTTTATAGCGGGACTGTTCCACTCGAATTTGATTCGGAGAGTCTTGGTTGTTGCTCCAAAAACACTATTAACTCATTGGATAAATGAGCTATCAACAGTCGGGCTCTCGGAGAAGACGAGAGAGTATTTCATTCTCTTTATTTCTCAGTTGCTGTGAATATCTGTGAATAACATCCTATGATGCTTACAGAGTATAAATCCTTTCTTTCTTTTGTAGGTATTTTGCAACTTGCACAAAAACTCGACACTATGAGCTCCAATATGTACTTCAGGTTTTCTTTCTTACTCTCTTGATGCTTTATATACAGGTACAACTTAAATTGAAGGAAACTGCATGTTTAGGTCAATCTACTACGCGTATAAATAGTTAATTTCAAGCCTTAGGCTTTGTTAGTTTATGGCCCATTGCCTATTATCTATTTTTATACAAGTACAATAGTTTCATACAAGAGATCTTGTGCTGTGTTTAATTATTTTTAATGCAGCAAAGATCCAGAAACGCAACATGTTTGGACTTATAAAGCTAAAACATAAACTATACATGATTACTTGTTGCTGCTCTAAATTTTATGTCATTGCACGTCAACTGCTGTTTTTCTCTAGTCTTGCTCATGCAATTCAACAGTCATTACTTGACTTTTTGATGTTGTGCTCTACTCAAAATATTCAGGTGGAGTCGGGCAAGAGTTGCTACTTTGGATCTTGTTATGAAATTAGTGAAATGAAACTAGATTGCATCTATTTTATTTTATTTTTTATTTTTAAATTGCAATTGTTTCATACCTGTAATGGACTGACTTTGTCTCGTTTTCTTCACCACAGGACAAAGGTGTTCTCCTAACAACGTATGATATTGTGCGGAACAATACAAAATCCTTATGTGGGGATTATCGTTACAATGACGATGGAGAAGACAATGAAATAACATGGGATTATATGATTCTTGATGAAGTAAATTTATTTCTCTTTGTTATAGATTCATTACATGAAATGACATTTTCTCTTTTCTTTTTCTATGCAATATGTCTCCTATTGTACACTCATCAACTTGCTTGATTTTATTAACTTAAAAGGTTTTCTATTTTTTTGAACTTTAGGGCCATCTTATAAAAAATCCAAGCACACAAAGGGCAAAAAGTTTGCTTCAGATACCTTGTGCTCGTCGCATCATTATCAGTGGCACACCACTCCAGAACAATCTCAAGGTACTTTTGGTTTGTCATCTTTGGACTTTATTTATATTGCTGATTTTTACTGTCTTTCACGCATAAGAGAAGCATAGAAAAAACTAAATATTTATGACAGCTCTCTCTCTCTCTCTCTCTCTCTCTCTCTCTCTCATTGTAGGAATTGTGGGCCTTATTCAATTTCTGTTGTCCTGAGCTGCTAGGTGACAAGAAAGAGTAATGAGTTTACCATGATCCAATTCCATTATTTTGTTCAGTTACTGAGGTGTAAGTTGATTCTTTTCTCCTATTACTCATGCAGGTTTAAGGAAAAATACGAGCACTTCATCAATCGAGGAAATGAGAAAAATGCCTCTGATAGGGAAAAGCGTACTGGTTCATCAGTTGCTAAGGTGATTGTTTACAATTTAGGTTTTTTTTTCTTGTTTTAGTGATTAAAAGTAGTTTATTTGACTTCTGTATATCCTTACATAATGCAATTTTTAATTCTTCATTGCAGCAAGAATACATTGATGCCCTTCTGGTTTTAGCAAGAATACATTGATGCCTTCTGGTTTTCAGGCTAATACGGCTATTCAAATTCTTTCCATTCTTGTTAACTTATTAGCAAGCTCTTCGGTGCTCATTTATTTGACCATTTTCCAGAACTTCTTGTTTAAAACTTGTGTTTTGTAAGATCTACCTATATGACTTGTCTGAGCGTGATAATATTTGAATTTCCAACCAAATGTATGAGCCCTAGTGGCCTCTTTGTTCATTAAGCATTTGTCTTGGTTGTGGTGCCTGAACACCAAATTAGGACCTAGTTTTCCCTATGTCTCATTATTTCAATTTCATCCACTCAAATTGTGCCTCATATATCTGTCCCATTGTTACACTAAATTCTTGACAATGTTTTCTTGTCTCCAAATAAAAGTAAGGGTTGTTGTTCCATGGGAGTTTTAAGAGTTACGAGTTACTCCAAATTTGAATACGCTTTTCATATCAGCCTGTGAGCTTTGTCGGCCTCTTCAATAAGCCTGAATTGGTTTTGATTTGGATGCTTTAACCCGCACTTTACGTCTTTTTTGCGTTTAGCTTGCTTTTCTGGCATTGTCATTTATTTGTGGGATGCATGCTAAGCCTGAAACTCAAGATCTTGTGCGATTTGTTTTATTTGGAAATTTGCCGGGCAGCTGGATTGCAAATACTTTGAATCTGTGTTTAAGTGTTTAAAATGTTTTCAAAATAAACAATCACCCCTGGAGAAGTTGCTTTGAATATGTGTTTCATTTGTATAAAGGCATGAGTTCTTTTTGTAGGTAACACTCTATCCTTGAAAGATTTTTATGATACTTGAATTGGCTCTATGGATGGCCATTGGCCAGTAGAACAATATTTTTATATGAACTTCTGCTTGTATCTCTCTCTTGAGCTGAAGACTATCCCACATTTTTATGCACCTCTTTCAGCTGTACGCTTAATTAGATTTTAAAAAATGTTACAGGTTCTTGTATTGGATGTCGAAAACAATTCATTGTCATATCTAATAGCATCTTATATTTTTAGGACCTGAGAGACTGCATTCAGCCCTATTTTTTGAGGCGACTGAAAAGTGAAGTATTTCGTGATGATAGCACACTTTCCAAGAAGAATGAGATTATTGTATGGCTACGGTTAACTCGTTGTCAGGTATATGTCCAACACATTCTATCATACTCTTTTTTATGAAAATTGCCGTTTTTATTTTGAGAAAAGTTTATTGAAGAAAATATATTTTTAATCTTCATGAATCCAGCGTCAACTTTATGAAGCTTTCTTAAAGAGCGAGATTGTTCTCTCAGCTTGTGATGGTTCCCCTCTTGCTGCACTTACGGTAATATGAGCAAAGTATTAAATTTTTGTGATTTGATTTTAATTTGTACTTCTTTTCATTCCATCTATACCACCTTCTAAAGTTTCTTTGACATAATAAAAAATGACATAATAAAAAATTATTGGGTGACTTTTAATTATCCATTTAGTATATGCTTTATACAGCTATGCTTGTATTAACCAACCAACTGTTTGTGGGTTTCTAGAATGTTGATTTGGCATCTTGCATCAACCAAGAGTGTTTGATGCTGAAGCATACTATTTATCATCTTTGAAACATCCTCTATTTTCACAGTTTATTTTCCACAATTGAATGAATTGTAAAAATGTGGGCTTCATAACTGTCTAAGCAAATCAAACGCATATAGAATCTGCAATTATTGCCATGATTGTCCTTTCTGTTTGCATTATTTGTTTTTGTACAAAGTGAATACGTATCTAAGATGCTGAGAGCAAATAACTGGACAATGGTAACTACTTCATTGGTCCCAATAATACATATACCTAGCCTGAGATATCTGAGCTTCACCAAATACCACTAAGCTCCTTGAGTTTGGCATATGATGGATTTGAATAAGATACACATCTGAATCAAAAACACTGTTATCTGCTTTGTGCTTACAAAACTACTGTGCGGGTTGTGTGGATTGATTGGCCTGCTTTCCTGAATGATGCTTTGGTAAAAAGGTCTAAATCATGGTCCATGAACCATGTCATATTCTTTTAATACTTGCCGTTACATGTGTTCTTTGTGGATTTGCCCCAGTTTCAGTATATTGCAGATAAGAAATGATGAAATACCTCTATTCCTTCCCCGAATCACCATGATCAAAGTGCCATGACTTACCAAAATGAGTTTTTCCCGTTGTATCTGTCTATATATAACAATCTCTTGGCTCAAGAAAGAACAAAGTACTTAATATCTTCACGTGGTGCATATATAAATGTAAAGCTCTATTTTATATAAATGGAAAGTTGCAATTGACTTACTGTCATTGCATAATGGCTTAAAACTATCAATCTAGTGGAATAGTGAATCTTAATGGTGACAAAAAGCAATTAATCCAATTAGAGCAACGAAGTTTGATAAAATACTTTTTTTTTTCTTCCTCCAGCACTTTGCACTGTATATGAGCAATCTTATTCTTCCGAAAGGATTGATTCTTCTCTTGAAAGCAGATCTTGAAAAAAATATGTGATCATCCGCTTTTGTTGACAAAAAGAGCTGCTGAAGAAGTCCTTGAAGGGATGGATTCAATTGTGGACCAGGAAGATCATCGTGTCGCTGAAAAGTTGGCAATGCACATGGCAGATGTTGCTGAGAGATTTGACATTGTTGATAACCATGACATCTCTTGCAAAATATCATTTATATTATCTTTACTGGTAAGGCCTTAGTTGAAATAATATGCATAATGTATTTTTGCTTGATAATTCACATCTAATGATTGGCTACAGGCCTCAGTTCAAGTACTATGCATAATGTATTTTTGCTTGATAATTTCTAATGCTTGGTTACAGGCCGATTTAGTTCCAAAGGGACACAATGTGCTTATATTTTCACAAACTCGGAAGATGCTTAATCTAATTCAGGTCAGTCTAAAATTAGTTGTTGACATTCTGTGCTTGATTTCCTTAAATTAAGCAAGTGTATATTTCGTTTGCACATTCTATTTCTCATCATTGGTAATTCTGCTTATTGGTTGGTCTCCTTGGACTTTGAAGCAAAAGAAGAGTCGAAGATAATAGAGCATAATTAGGTATCATATGCCCTATTTGGAACCACTTTACATTAGAAATGTGAATTAGGAGCATCCAAAAGTCCTTTTGGCTCTGCTTGTTGCTTGGGGATTATTTTTCAGACAAAGACCTGAAACTTAATATTATCTCAATACGGAGTTTTAGATGTTGAAAAAGTGAAAACACATGTCCTCAAAAGTAGCTATTGAGACTTAGTGACTTCAGAAAGTATTTTTGGGGAAAACAATTTCATTTGAGAAAATGGGAGCTGTAGTTTTAGAAATCACAAAAGGGGTGTAAAAGCAATAAATTTGGTATAGAAGGAATCGTATTCATTTTTACATATCTTAAGATTCTAAGATAGGCATACCTTTAAGTACATAGAGTACCTAGTGTGACAGGACTTTTGTAATGCAACTAAATTTACTGTGTCATATTAGTTATATTCAATTTCTATAGTAAATTTTCTTTTGATTTGTTTTTGAGTTGCTTTTGCCTTTTGCGCAAAAAAACCCCAAACATGTTGTTGCACATGTGAAGTTGGAATAGAAGGTTCCGCATATTACTTTATGTCACATTTGGAGACCAATGACATTCTTTTTACTTTAATCCAGGCTATCATGCAACATAATGCAGTCAAATGTGATAATAGGTTCTTGCAGCCCTCGGTGTTGGACAAAATTTTGTCACAAAGTTTGTTGGCGATAGAGTCATCTTAAATTATAATATTAGATAATTCTCACACTTTCATTGAGCAGGAATTGAGATAGAGAAATTAGTGATCGAGTCGTCCCAAAATTATTATTCTATCAAAAAATAGATTCTAGACAAGTTTGAGGTTCAGATCTAGTATCACGAAATGATTGAATCACTGGCGTTTAAGAGAAATTTGACGCTCAGTTAGAATGAGAATTTTGATTAAGCCGTTCCTTTATATAGTATATTCATTTTTACCAGCAATTATCATAATATTTGTTTTTTTTTTTTTCATTATACATTTACTGAGTTTTGTTTTTCTTGTATTTCTTTCTCCCACTTATGCCATCCTCACGCATCTCAATTTTTCTCTTGATTTGGTGGAAACTCATCATTTCTAACTATATCTTGCTGTTCAGGAATCATTGTTGTCGAATCACTACAAGTATATGCGGATAGATGGTACTACCAAAGTCACTGATAGAGCTAAACTGGTCAAGGTTTGCTTCTGTTTACTACATATAAATGAACAACTTTCATATAACGATATTATTTCCTATACCTATTTTTGTCATTTTCTGAAGGATTTCCAAGAGGGCCGTGGAGCCCCAATTTTTCTCTTGACTTCCCAAGTTGGCGGACTGGGCCTTACACTCACTAATGCTGATCGTGTAATTGTGGTTGATCCAGCATGGAACCCAAGGTTCATTTTTATAATTTTTTTACCATTTCCAGTTGCGAGGAATTATATTACTTTCTTTGATAAAACATGAAACACACTAATTGTTTATTGCCAGATTATTTTGAAAAGTTATTTTTCTGTCACTTGTTCCTCTTGACCTTAACAATTTGATCTAGAGTAACTGACAAGATACTTTGTTGCTTTTTCTCCACATTTGAAGTAATGGCAGATGTACTCATAAAACCTATTTATAATTATTCTGAGAGTCGTTAGTATTGTTTACGACTTTTGCAGCACTGACAATCAGAGTGTAGACCGTGCATACCGGATTGGGCAGAAGAAGGATGTCATTGTGTACAGATTAATGACATGTGGCACAGTGGAAGAGAAAATTTATAGAAAGCAGGTCGGTAGATTTTGCTGTTTTCATGTTTTGTTTTCTTTTAATATGGGAAATTCAAAAAAATATCTAAAGAGAAAAAAAGGGTTCGGTTAAACCGGAACTGTGGAGGAACCAGAACCGTGAGGCTCCGTTCCTGGTTCCTCGTTTTGGAAGAACCGGAACCGGCGGTTCCGGAACCGTGGCCACCCCTACTTCATGTCCATCGTGTCTCAATTTTTACAATATACCCATAACGGGTCAAGGATAGGTACATATTCCATTAACATTAAAGCTACATTTTTTATCACCCATTTCATGTTGGTACCTTTTCACTGCATTCAGGATTTTATTCATTTTGTACTGAAGATTTTAGTAGAGAGTGCATATCAGACCTGTATTGACCTTACGAAAGGCTAAATGTGCTTGTCTAAGGAACAACCAATGGTGTTAAACTACTCTCCTAGTCACTTTTGTTTTATGTCCATGTCTCATATAAATTTGCCAAATGATGCTCTTGCTTAAAGTCTAGATATTTTTTATATATATATATATATATATATTATCAGAATAGAGTTTTATTTTATTCTGTCTCAATTTTGTTTTTTGAGTTTGATTCCTAGTATTATCTCTGTGATCCAGGTATTCAAAGGAGGATTATTCAGAAGTGCAACTGAACATAAAGAACAGATCCGTTATTTCAGCCAACAGGTATTTGCTTGAAATTGAGTGTTTATGCACCTTCTTTCTGAAAAATGTGTCATTTGTTTTGGCCACACTCTGACTGGTGTCCACCTTTTGGAGGTAAATACCTTCCTTGTATCTTTCTTTCCTGTATTGACATTAAACAGACATTGATTTCTATATGTGGTAAGTTGGAGGGAATTTAGTATCTCCTTCGCAACACCTCTTAACCTGGAAATTGATCACTTTTTACTTGCAAAAGCTGTTGTCCTTCAATAAAACACTAAACCCCAAATTGTGGCTACATGCCCCATTATATGTTATTGCTTCAACAAAAAGAAAATAAAAATAAATTTGATCTATACAATATTTCGTTTTCCTTAATTTTTGTATGCGTCAACTGGCAAAATGGTTGCCAGTGGGAAAACTACATCAAAATACCTCATCTTGTGTTTCTTATAGATAATTGTTTGTGCCAAATTATTAAGACATTCATATTAGGCTGGTGAAAGAATTAGTATTCATGTTGTGCATTGTAATATGAGTTTAATGTGGCCATTCTTGTGTTGTTCTGTTCGAATTTTCAGGATCTGCGAGATCTGTTCTGTTTACCCAAACAAGGATTTGATATATCTCCCACACAACAGCAGTTGCTTGAAGAGCATGATCGTCAGCATACAATGTAATGAGTTATTTATTATTCTCCTCCTTTGCTGATTTAACAACACAGTTAATGTGATTGTGTTGTACTTCATGACTTCCAAGATTAATTTGTGTGCTGTTCTGCAGTTATAGTTGAAGATTTGATCTGTACGAAGCATTCATTGTTTAACTCTCACTTCCCAGATTCTAACTGTTACATTTTTTATCTAGGGAAGAGTCTCTTAGAGCACATGTAGAGTTCCTTGAAACTCTTCACATAGCTGGAGTTAGCCATCATAGTTTGCTCTTTTCCAAGGCAGCGCCTTTACAAGCTGTTTAGATAGAGGAGGAAGCAGGAAGGTGAGTCCTTATATTAGATTCAAATGTCTGTAAATCTTGTCTTATTGTGCAATTATAGTTTCTTGATCAAAGTGCAATGCACAAGTAACCTGATAGGTAAACATTATGTCCTGTCCTGAAATTTTCACCTAAAAAGATTTCAGTGTATGTCCATTGCTACGATGACTGACTTCATGAAGCATGGGAATAATGTGGATTTACTTGTATTATATTTTTCTTTGAAAGAAAATCCCAGTCGCCTTCTTTTGATTACAGGTTAAGAGGGAGTACATTCATGGGGAATGCATCTACACGATCATCACACGAACATAATGTTGATGGGTATTTTTGTTGAGAAAATTTCATTCACTCATCATAATTCATGACTGATTGTTCGTTCGATAAAAATGTCATTTATCTACGCAGAGCACATTATGCATTCAACCCCAAGGATATAAAGAAAGTCCAGAAGAATTCAAGTCCTGATGTTAAGGAACCATCAGAATATGAAATCAGGGAGAGAATTAATCGCTTATCTCACATCTTTTCTAATAAGGTTTGCATTTTTGAAATTGTTGATTTTGTTTTTTAAACTGCTAGTTTGCCTTGTTAAGGAAATCTAATGCATGGAAGATGCTAAATTACTCTTTTGAAGCCTGAACCTATTTTTTCTTTCCTGTTAGCAAATGATTTGTGAGATAAAGTGAATCACATAATTAGAAAAGTTCATATAACTTGTGGAAACTAGGTCATGAACGTAAACTGAAAAATATCCCAAGCAACACAATCTCCCTTCAAGAACCCAATTATGGGAAAGTAATCGTGTATAACATTTTCGGTCGATCTTTATCAAATAGTAGTATTTATAATATACATTTGCTTAGATGGGTATACAGTTTCGGGACACTAGGACAGAAATCTGAGATTATTCCTAATCTCAAGATAATCACGCAACCTTATTTTCGATTCAAATTTTCTTCTGTCAAGTTGGTGGAAATATGAGTTGCACGGGAATTAAAACTTGTTAACTAAATGTCTATTGCGTCTGCGTGCTACCTAATACATATTTGTCCGATTCGATGGTAAATCATTTGTTTGGTTCAGTTTGTAAATATTCTCAAGCTTGTTGGTTATGGCTTATGCATAATTTCCCAGTTTTTTAAATTTTTATGATTGATGGTCTTTGTCAATAACTTGATCACCTTTATGATTGATATCCAGGTAGCAGTCTCTCGACTGCCTGATAAAGGTGAGAAAATACATAAGCAAATATCTGCATTGTACCTTCAGCTTGATCAGTTGCGAATGGCAAAAGCAAACAAGAACGACGTAATTGAGTTGTAGATTTGCTACTCTTTGCTTTGGGAAATCTTGAAGCCTCGACCATTTTTGTTGCTCACATGTAAATCTGGTATGCGATATGTATCTTAATCATTTTGTATGATTTCGATATATGAGGTTGTGTTATTCTGCGAGGGATGACATTTGGATTAGATATGTATTGTAACTGTACAAGTTTGCCCTCAGAATTGTGATACTTCCCTTTGGGACTGTTATCACAAATTTCTAACAAGTGTTTTTAACTGTCATTTGAATTGTTAATGATGAAGATTATTTCATCCTGATATTCTATCAGCTTTAGTCTTTTGTCTCCAAAATCTTATAAGGCCATCCAATTCCCGCACCTCATTAAGATCATATTGGCATACTCTCCCAAAAAAAAAAGAGCAGACCCCATTGAAGACGAGAGTGAGGTACAACAAGGCCATTTCTGTCCACCGCCCTTCTCACAGAGCCGTACGTGGACGTTACCGCTCATACAGCTCCCAGCCAGCAAGCAGTTAGCCTTCCTCTACAAGGAATGGATACTTGGATAGTTGATGTGCGTACGTATATGTTAAATGTATAAATATCAAGTAAATATAATAAGACACCAAAATTAAAACTTCAAGTATCTTAAAAGAAAATGAAAACATTGGTCAATCAATTTTGATGCGTTCATTTGCAAAAACGATTTTTTTTAAACAGTGGTTTTAAGCTAGGACTTGTAGCAAGAGAGCTATAATGCTACTCACTGCATGTCATCAGAAATTAAAAAACATGTTATCACCAAAGGAGGGACTATGGTTTGAAAACGTTCAAGCACAAATGTTCCCATGCAACAGGTTTTCCTATCTGCAAACAGAAATCAAATCACCTATCAAATGTTCTTGCTAACAAAAACCTAATTGGTGTAGCAATTCTTCCATTCCAACAGCTCTTGGCTCATAGAAAAGAAATTTACTACTTCAAGCAAGCACCCCAAAACAACATCAAAAAATAAAAAAAAAAATCCTACATGTATGATCAATGCTTTGGAAGAAAAAACAAAATAAAAAATTGCACTTTCATTTAGCTTCTCCAAACAAAGAAGCATTCAAGCAACTACATCTTGCAAACTAAAACTTTCAAGGAGATAAAATAATCTTTAACAGTAGAAAAAGTTAACTATTTTGTAGCTTTATCAGCAGATGGAGGCGGCTTATTTGTCAATGAAGCAGAGTTTGCCGACAGTTCTGTTACTGCAGCAGAGTTAGTCAATTGCTCAGCTTCAACAAATTTGCGTAGCTTCTCCTGAAGAAGTCGAACTCTGTCTTCAGTTCTGCGGAGTTTTCTCCACCTGTAGGTTAACCAGAAGCCTAATCCTCCATACACAAGGATATAAGAACCCCACACGTACGGATAAGTTTCTGCATGTTCTTTTATATTCCTATAATGCCTTGCTATTTGACCTCCCGACCCAGCAGCCGCAAGGCTTCCATCTTGATGGCCATCAGCAGTTTGTGAGGGAATGTCTTCTGCATTTGACATTCGTCGTCCTTTCCCCACTGATAAATGGATAAAAAAAAATCAATATTCACATATTTCGTATCACGAAGCTGCAAAATTAGAAAAAAAAAAATCAATTTATAGCAGCAATTACCATTTCCTACTCTTTTTCCTTTGAACAAAATCAAACTATAGTAGTAATTACTATTTCCTGGACACGGGACAATGATATTTGATTTAAATTAGACCAAGGACAATGTACTAAATATGAACTCGACATCCACATACCATAATCTGGCACAAATATTACATCACACACCAGCAGCCTTTTCTTGGTTCTTTGACTACAATAGCATCACATTTCTCTCTTAACATTAAAATTCTACGACGTAAGATATACATGTTCAAAACCACACTTCATCGATTTGGTTCCAATGCAAAATGCAAAACCAATTTTAGTGCTCTTTAGCTTACGTGCTATAATATGAAAACGACACAATAATAATCACATTAACGCTGAAAACTTGGACGAATTGCACAATCATTCATCAAAGCGAACTCAAGATATAATAGTCTAATAGTTCAACTATCCATATAGGGCACAAACAAGAAGCCAAGTTGGTCCTTAGCAATATATCAAAGCTCTAGCAAGAAATCAAATAAGACATGGAGGATGAGCTCTATAAAACCAATCAATTTTCTAATGCTTAATTTCGAGCTCTAATTGAGCTGGCTTCCCTAATAAAGATAGAGGAGATACCAAGCATGGGAATCACATATACTAGATAAATTCACAAATCAGCACTTGTCCTAGAAACAAATTCATCGAAATCTGACAACTAAAAACCTGATTGAAAATTTCAGTGTGTCCAAAGCCCGGTCGTGCATCAACGCGTAAGATCTTGAAGATTGGGTCAATATCTTCCTCCTCAGACCACCCAAAATCCAACCCCAAGCGAAATGATAAACCACCCTGGCCCTGGAGAGAGAGAGAGAGAGAGAGAGAGAGAGAGAGAGAGAGAGAGAGACCTTGATGAAATAATTTCTGAATGTAGAAAGAGAGACAGTGAGGTAATTGACGAGGACGAGGACTGTGAAATTTTGGGAATTTGGGGAGGTTTTTGGCTTTTAGGTCAAGTTATGGCGTGTGTGATTCTATTTTTTGTTAATTGTAAAATATATTATTCAAATATAAATATTATATTTGTTATACTCAAAATTAATTGAAAATATTTCAGTTTTTATTTTTCATTTTTAAACATAAGTGATAAGACATGATTAGTATTACCCATAACACGTATTATTGTTATGCATAATTCTCCTAAAATTTAAAATATTACAGCATGACCCATCACCTTAAAATATAAATAATATAATTATGATTGCCAAATTAGAAGTCATTATTTCCATTTTCCAAGTTCATGTTTCTACAAACTTGTGCGGAAAAGCTTGAAATATGGGGTAAAAAACAGAGATTGCTCTTTAGAGATGAGATGGATCGGTGCAATAAATTGCTTCTGGATTTAAGAAACAAAGATGGGGATGAAGAGCGATTATTGTATGAGAATACTAGAGCAAGGCTGGCCAATCTGCTGCTGCAAGAAGAACGTTATTGGAAACAACGAGCTAAAATTCATTGGCTCAAAGAAGGTGATAGCAACACTCGTTTTTTCCATAGATTTACGTCCGCTCGAAAGAAAGGGAATTGGATTGAGAAGCTTCAGGATGATGCTGGGAATTGGCATGAGGATCAGACTGTGATTGGAGGAATTGTTGCTGAGTACTATAGAAATTTATTCAAGAAATCCTCTTGTCATCTTGAACCTGTAATGGAGGTTATTCGTCCTTGTATTACGGAGGATCAAAATCAGGGTCTCATTCGGCAGTTTGAATTTTCGGAGTTTACAAGAGCAATAAAGCAGATGCATCCGGATAAATCCCCGGGGCCTGATGGTTTCAATCCGGCATTTTATCAAAAGTTCTGGCCATTAATCGGAGAAGAAGTATTCGAAAGTTGCAAGAATTGGTTGAGAAAAGGGCGATTCCCAGAAAGCTTGAATGATACCAATGTGGTATTAATTCCGAAAATTAAAAATCCGAGTAATATGAAAGATTGGCGTCCTATATCGTTGAGTAATGTGATCTATAAAATTCTTGCAAAGGTGTTGGCCAATAGACTTAAAGGAGTGGTGAAAAAAATTATTTCTAAAAATCAGTCGGCCTTCGTTCCGGGTAGGTCTATCATTGATAATGTCCAGATAGCATTTGAACTCATCCATAGCATGAAGAGAAATCCGAGGAGAAAGTATGGGGATGTTGCTCTGAAGATTGATATAAGTAAAGCTTATGATAGCATTAATTGGGAATTTTTGGAAGCTATTATGAAGAAAATGGGGTTTGCAAAGGAATGGATTGATTGGATTATGATGTGTGTATCATCTGTTAGATACTCTATCGGGGTTAATAATAATTTCGTAGGCCCGATTTTTCCAGAAAGGGGATTGAGACAGGGTGACCCCTTGTCGCCATATTTGTTCATAATTTGTGCGGAGGGGCTTTCTTATCTAATAAAAGATGCCGAATCTAAAGGGTTGATTCATGGAGCCAAAGTTTGTAGGAGGGCGCCTTCGATTTCTCATCTTCTGTTTGCAGATGATAGCTTATTATTCTTCAGAGCCTCTGTTGATGAATGTAACCAACTGAAAAGAATTCTTGAAGAATACAAGAATGCGTCTGGCCAGATTGTTAATTTTGGAAAGTCGGGAATTTTTTTCAGTAGCAACATTAATCAGCATACTAAGGATGAAATTTGCCGGTCTTTGAATGTGTGGCAGCACCTTAATACTGGGAAGTACCTTGGGCTTCCGTCGCTGATTGGTCGAAAGAAGAAAGAAGTGTTTCGACACATTAAGGATAAAATCTGGAAGCATATTCAACATTGGAGAGATAAGCCGATTTCTAAAGGAGGTAAGGAAATTCTTATTAAATCTGTGGCTTAATCTATACCAACTTATTTTATGAGTACTTTTTTGTTACCTACCTCTTTGTTAGATGATATTGAAAAGATGTTGAATTCATTCTGGTGGAATTCGAATAAAGACAAGTCTAGAGGGATTAATTGGTTTAAATGGGAGACACTTTGTTATAGGAAGGATAATGGAGGTTTGGGATTTAGAGAGCTCTTGGGTTTTAATGTGGCATTATTGGGGAAACAAGGATGGAAATTCTTGATGGATCCAGACGCACTTGTTACAAAGATTTTCAAAGCTAAATACTTTCCTAGAGGGGATTTTTTGAGTTCAAAACTAGGATCTAATCCTAGTTTTATTTGGAGGAGTGTCTGGAGTTCTCTAGTAGTGTTACATAAAGGGAGTCGTTGGAAGATTGGAAGCGGGACGAATGTGAGAGTTTGGGGAGAACCGTGGTTAAGGGACGCTAATAATTTTTTTGTCTCAACACCTATGAATCCGGGGATTGGAAATATGTTGGTGTGTGATTTGTTTATACCCGGGTGTAAACAATGGGATGTGGAGTTGCTAGAGGATCTTTTTTGTGATAGAGATGTGAAACTGATTTCTAGTATTCCTCTTACCAGTGGTATGGGAGAAGATTCAAGAGTTTGGCACTTTGATAAGAAAGGTAAATACTTGGTTAAAAGTGGGTATAGGGTGATTATGAATGGTGTTGAGGAAGATGTAGAGGGGAATTCGCGGTTTTGGAGAAAGCTCTGGGAATTAAAACTTCCACCTAAGGTAAAGCACTTTATTTGGAGGGTCTGTCGTGATTGTCTTCCCACGAGATTTAATCTTGTCCGGAGACATATACCTGTAGAGTCGAAGTGTGTGTTGTGTAATGACCAAATTGAAACTGCATGGCATCTGTTTCTCAGTTGTTCTTTTAGTAAATCAGTTTGGATGGCTGCTAATTTGTGTGATTTGGTTGATTCTTGGGCTGATCCTGCAGAATCTGTTATTGATTTTGTTGCTAATTGTCTGCTGCACGATGAGGTATGGAACAAAGCTAAATGTCTTATGTTGCTGTGGAGTTTGTGGAGAGTAAGGAATGATGTGTTGTGGAATAATTCACAACCTATAGCAACAAATACAGTGCATATGGCCTTGTGTACATTAAATGATTGGGTTTCAGCAAATAACCACTTGGAGTCAGCTGCTGGTTCTTCAAGGGCTGAAAGTCAGCTGCTAAAATGGAGAAAACCAAATCCCTCATTCCTCAAGTGCAATGTTGATGCAACGTTGAACTTCGATTTTAATATTACAGGTGTTGGCATGGTTTTGAGAGATGATAGAGGTGACTTTGTTGTTGCTAGGACAGTCCTTTTCCCGGGTTTATTTGCGCCTAAGGAAGCAGAAGCCATTGGTGTTCGTGAAGCTCTGTCTTGGATTAAATTACTTGATCTTCATCAAGTAGTAGTGGAAACGGATGCTAAATATGTGGTGGATGGAATTTATTCTATGGAGCATGGGAATTCTGAGTATGATTGTTTGATTGAAGAGAGTCGTCTGTTACTGCAAAGAGAACCAGATATGTCGGTGGTTTTTACCCGTCGAAGTGGTAACGAGGTTGCTCATGCGCTTGCAAAGGAATCGTTTTCTTTTGATAGCCCATCGGTGTGGAGTATTCCACCTCTTTGTATTGTGAATCTTTTATTGAATGATTTATCGTAATAAAATTATCTTCGTTTCAAAAAAAAAAGTTCATGTTTCTACAACTACGGAACTCCTATATAGTTTTCCTTCAGTTTATTTTTTTTCTTAGTCAAACTAAGTGTAATGTTTTTATAACATATTTCATCACTCAGATTTACCAAAGGTGGCATTGATACAGATGAATTCGGGGACTTCTTACTCTTTTTTTTTCCGATAAAAAATATCCACACACCAGTTGAGGACATAGACTCACACTTCCTTCGAAGTCCTAATCTCTGAGATAGGAGAAACAAATCCAACCCCAACACTCTACAGTAGTCAGATTTCGAACCTCCTTAGCAACCAGAGCAACCTCTAAGGTTCAATTTCGGGACTTCTTACTCAGTTAAAGAACTTTTCTGTTGAAAATGTGATCAATGAAAGTCGTTTGTAAAAGATAAAGTGTGGAAATCTCCCTTTTGTATGTTCTCTTTGTATAACTTTTATGAGCATTTGTTAACCCACACTGTAAGGCCCCGAATTTTAATTAGCCGAACTGTAATAATCTGGATATTGTACCATGTGATTATTGTCACAAATTGTTATTAATAAAATATAATCTTAAATTTATAATTCTTGGTATCTAGATATTAATGTTATTTTATTTCCATAACTTACTAATTGCTAACCATCAAGCAATATATCACTAACTTAGCTTATGTTATATTTTTTTTTTACTAACTTATACCATTTGACTTATTATACCAAACCATAGGATATGGTGACTTATCACTAGAATAAGAATATGGTAATTGACTTATATAGGGGAATTGGACTATAAGACATTGATAAGAGGTATCCACTATGTGATATGAAGGTTGGAATATCACTATAATCTATATCTATATCTATATCTATATCTATATCTATATACTACTTATAAAAGTGTGAATCACCTAAAAGGTTTCTTGAAACTTTTGATGTAGCTATTATAACCCTAATAAGTAGGTATTGAATAGTGTGAGAAAAGGGTATAATGGCACTTATCTTTAATAATATAATTTAAATATAATTTAAAGTGTCCATTCATGTACCATATCGTTTTTCAAATACTAGAAGTCAATTTTTTTTGTCATATCTCTTTGAGTAATAAGAATTTATAAATAAAATTAAGTTCATATTAAAATAGGATTCAATCTCTTTCTATACATATCTCATAAGCATATAAATGTAATTTCTATGAGAAAATTATTGCCACCCAATAATTATTACAATTTATAATCGCATATTAGTTTATAATACTAAATGAACAAATAATATATATCTAATATGAATTACAGTAGACATAAAAGAATATTAACTCCAGGTACTTTGATTGTAAACAAATAATGTGTTTTTGAAATTGGTTTTAAGATAGCGAACTAAAATCAGAACATAAGATATTTTGGTATCTTAGTTTGGAATTAATCTTTTTAAGAAATGGATATATCCTTTGACCTTTTAAATCCTAAATTAGATGTTGTCGTCAATTTTATTATTTTTCTAATATTGTCTTTTAATCAAATAAATAATAATTATGATAATATAAATTCTAATTAATAACAAAAAAAATTAAAATGCATAGAAGTTTATATCACATAAAATTTAAATTTAAACAAAATATGTGAAAGCTATATTTTTTACTTAATGAAATTAGAATAATAAAATAAAAGGATAATTAAAAAACATTCCCTGTGGTTTGGGCTAATTAAAAAAAAAAATCAATAGGTTTTTGAAAAATAAAAAAACTCTTGAGGTTTGATTGTATCATTGTACCTTAAATTTGAGTGGGGAACTGTAATATTTTGATAAATGTAAGAGAAGCTTTAGAAAAACAAATGGCATATGAAGGGGAAAAATATAAGATGGATCAAACCTAATGGTAATTTTTTTAATTTTCAAAAATCTCTGGGTCTTTTTGTAATTAGCCTAAACCTCAGGGAAGTTTTTGTAATTATCCCTAAATTATAATTTAATGTAAAATTTTAAGAAAATGAATAGAGATAATTATATCATTTGTTAGAGTATTTTCTTGGCATATTTTGTATTAACTACAAGAAAACTCATTTTTAAACTTAAGATACAGAGTTAATTTTGTTTTTTACGTGACATATATATTTTGTTCCATAACATATTATAACTTTTTACATCTTATATATATGTGGAATTATAATGTTAGAAAACCTTTAATCTATTTTATCAATATATAAACCATGATTTAGTTAAATGAAAATTTAACACAAAAAATAGAATTAACATTGAACGTGAATAAAATAAAAAATGGTAAATATTTTCCAAGAATTAAATAAACTAATTCAATATATAAAGGGCGTTACTTATAAATACATACTTAAATTTTGTAAAACTCATATACTTATATGATATTCATGATAAAATTCAATGAACAAACAAATTTATTAAAATCTAATATGAAAAAAATGGAGCAAGAACTAAAAATTGTATAAAGGTGCATCTTTAATTATAAAACTTTATATACTACTGCAAGAAGAAAAACTAAAAAACTTCCATCTGATATATAACAATTTGACCTTTACGGCAAACTTTAAATATTTATTACACTTTTATGTTAATTCGAGTATCAATATAACATTCACGATAATGTGCTCGAACATGTTAGTCAAGAACAAATATCTCTAACTTAGACTCTTCTAACCAGTTGATGTAATGATGTCAATGGGTGAACTGGAAAGCACTGGGAGTTGTCTCAGTGTAGAGAGTCTGACTATCAAGTCCGGTAAAGAATTAAAAAAAAGGGGCCAAAAATTTAGGCTAAAAGTAAAAACACGCATAAAGTTTTGAATTAATGATTTTTAGTACCTGAATCATAATAAAAGCCCCCATGAAAAGTTATAAAATAAAAAAATGATTATTTATTTTTATTTAAACATTAAATTAATTAAAATAATTCAACGTAAAAAATAAAATTTAATTAAGAATTAACTAATTAATAACTAATTAAATTCTTAATTTTGAATAAAAAAATCTATTAAATTAATTTATTTTTTAATTTTACTATCTTAATTTTAAATTACTTCATTTTCATTTAATTTTTTTTATGTAAGGAAAACTTTGAATTTTTAAATCATATATGGTTCATAAACTTATAATTGCCAAATTTTTATATTTAACATGAGTTCATAGAATAACTTTTTTTTTGTTATATTTTTTAAGTTTTTAATGCCCGTTGGATCTGGTTCGATATAATATCGTTTAAGATATATTCATACAATATATAAGCTTAATTTTAATATTGAGATTTCATTTTAAGATAAAAATACATGAACTATATTCACAATAAATTTAAAATAATTTATTCAATAATAATTACAACTGATTAATGTTTTTATTTTTAATTGAATTATTAAAATAATTTGGATCACGTGCAACGCACATTCACTTTACTAGTACACAAAAAAAAGGGAGATGATATGGATGGATGAATGAAGTGGACGGCCACTTAGGGGAAGGGAGTAACAATTTTGTCCTCTTTCTTTTGCCCTCTTCCTAGCATGCTAAGCCCTCCCAAACCCAAGACAACCTTTCACTGATCAAGGCAAGCATGCCATGCCAATTTCAAAAAAAAATAAAAAATGAATGCCTAGCCTAACATAGAGAGGGGGTGGCCATTAAGCAAATGAGGGAGGAAGACTCTCTCATTTCATTCATTCACTCTACACACACTTAGAAGTCTTCCAAAACACAACCAACATCATCTCCCACCCCCCCCCTCCCCCCCAAAAAAAAAAAAAAAAAAAAAAAAACTTCTTCTCCTTCCTAATTTGGAAGAAAAGCACTAGAGGGGGGACCGAAAGTTGAGGAGCAAAAGCTTCAAGGTTAAGGTTTAAGGAGCTTTCAAAAAACAAAAAAGTTATGGTAAATCTTACAACCACCTTCCTTACTTCTTTCTTTCTTTCATTTTCTCCAATTTTTCCCATCATTTTGACACCCTAAACCGCCACATAGGGGCTGTTCTAAGAATCTTGACGGGACCTAGAGGAGACTTACAAAAGCTAGAAGCAACCTTTACCAAGCACAAAGAAGAGGTGGGTGAAACTTTTCAAGAATACTCATAATTTTTGCATGAAATAGCACGAGTATTTGTGTTTGTAATTTTTTTTCATGTTTCTGGAAAATTTCAATTTTTATTTATTTCTAGAAAATTTCGAAAAAAATATGTATGTGTTTGGAATTATGATAAAAATTGCTCTTTTTGTTAGAATATAACTTTTATATGCATATTTATCTCTTTTTATATATGTATCTTCATGATGACTGACATATGAAAAGATATATTTCAATATGTTGTGTTGATATTCTGGACCTATGGATTTGTGAACAAAATCGGGTTTGGGCCATATTTGCAAATAAGGAAAAATATAGGGTCAAAATAAAAAAAATGAAAACTGGTGAAACCCACTGTAAAAATTTCAAAATTTTGGACTGAAATTACTGTAATATTAATGAAAATAATAATTGGGACCATTCAGCTCCAGGTCAAGCATATGCGAAAATACAAAATTTTGACACTAAATGTGATTTTCCAAACCTTAAGGGTCTAAACTGTACAATTTCAAAATTTTGGATAGCTATTGTCCCAAAATTTATATGAAATTATTCTAACTAATATTATGGACCTTTAGTCCAAATTTCACGAAAAACAGGCTTGAACGAGACCTTAATGGTAAAATTGCCTTCAGGGCTAGAATAAAAATTTTCAGAAAATCGGTACTAAATCTGGAAATTTTTCGAAACTATTTTTAACCCACTTACTTACTGCTCCAAAGAAATTATTAGACTTGTAATCTCGTTAAAACCTTTTCCGGGTTTAAGAGAATTTTTAAAAGTATCGGGTTAAAATAATAAATTGGGAGAAAACTTGAGACTGACCTGCAATTTTCAAAAATCTGACCCCGAGACCCAGAAATATGATTCCTTAGATTTTTTAGAAAAATTAGAGACGGACCTTGCCCTTTTCCGAGTCCGGGATCACAACTTATGGAATATTTGAACTCGACATAAATTTTCCTCTTTAATTAAAATATTTTATTTTAAAATAAAATTTACCAAGGTCATAGGAAATTATTTTATTTTCTAACTTTAGTTTATTCATATAAATCTTAAAATATTTTATTTAATTAATGAATAGAACCGACTAGATTACCCCTCTGGTACCTATGTCGTGTCAACGACTGACCGACTGAATATCGGACGCGGCGAGTCAATAAACGCACCGGTCCTACTGATTGACTGGGTTGGCATCATACTTTCGTGCGCAACCAACTGATATGAATTGACGGTTTGTGGAATGAATAAGTTGCGTATGAGATGGGTAGCTTGCTATCGCCTCATGCCGCCCACTGGCCCAACTCCCAACCTCGAGCCGGATAGGAGAGTCCGCGGGCGATTGGGTAATAGGATTCTGGGTATAATCATGATTATGACGTTCTCGAGCTTAGCTGGCTCCACCTTGTGGAGACTTCGTGTCAATTGGGATAGCGACTACGGCCCTATCGACAGGAGGGATAAGGCGTACTGTTTGGGAGATGGTGTTTGATCAACACTTCTCTACCATATCAGGTGATCTGGGTTGGCATCACACTTTCGTGTGCAACCAAATGATATGAATTGACGGATTGTCTAGGTTGGCGTCACACTTTCGCGCGCAACTAACTGATTTGAATTGACGGACTGACTGTTAACTAATACTAATAAAATTACTAAGTATAAGAGAATGACATTGCATGTTTCTTGCATCAAAACTCATGAAACGATTTTACTGCATAAAATATAAGCCCCACTTGCACACACACTCACCACACCCACTAAGAATTCTTGTCTCGCTCCCGCTTATTTTTTCCCAACTAGAGAATGAGACCCTGCTGGAAGAAGGCGGCTAAGACTTTGATGCTACCGACTAGCCCCACATCTTATTGGACCTTGAGTCAACTGAATCTTATTTATGTTATTTTTGATGAATGAACAATTGAGAAATTTGTAATAGACGGACGTAGGACCCGTTGAAATATTTGTGAACAATGATAATACTTTGTTATTTCCGTTACGATATTTCATACTTAGACTACTTTGACATTATGTATGATTTGGGATTTTTCTATTATGCTTGAATTACTTTTATGAATGAATGATTGGCCTATTTTGGGCCGGCTTAAATAAACCGGTTTAAGTTTGATCGACTGTGACATGGCTCCGGGTTGGGGCGGGACACACACCACAAGTCTCACCTCTCTTAAGACCTTATACTCAAAAAAAAAAAAAAACTTTTATACCAACTCCAAGAATCAGTCTGTGTCAACAACTCTAAACAAGTCGGAAGTCGAAATAATGTAAAGAACATGTGACACAAGAATCCTAACACAGTGCAACCTTCTTCATGTCGACTGTAGAAAAAATCAGGCGAGGAGGAGGTCATAACATTGGAACCCTCTCATCCAAGACCTTGCAATACACAACAGATAAAAAGGCTCTATAACGCATATACACACACTCAAACCACCGAAAAAAAATTTGTTGCCTGGAGAAATAACGAAAACTATATTAATCGAAGCTTGATGAACGGCTCCATCTACCCTTCAAGTAATCCTCCACAGAGATGTTTTGCTCAGTACTGCTAGTAGAAGCAGAGTCATCTTCCACATTAAGCAACGCGAGATTAATGAAGGATTGGATGTCTGTAGCGGATTGTTCACTACTGATAACATTAAAGTCTTCACAAGTCTTAGTTTCCTGCCTCGCCCACTCGACAACTTCTGAATCACCTTGAAGGAGTTTGAGAACCTGTTTTGAGCAGAAGTAGTTTAAGTTTAACTAACTAGAAGGCGATATCACCATTTTCAACATAAAGTATCAATTTTGAAAAAGTATCTTACAAGGCTAATTTCGGGACGAGATTGGGGTGCATGTCTGATACACAAGGTAGCAGCTAAGACCATTATCTCAAATTGTTTGTGGTTATAAGGTTTAACCAACTTTGGATCTTGAAGTTCTGAGATTTTGCCCTCCTTCAAAATGTGTTTTGCCTGAAATAATTCAAAGGTTTTAGCCGGTGCGCAATGAACAGACATATTCATATAAGTTCAAACTTGCAGACATGATGCTTAAGTCAATTGAAAGAAGAAAAAAAAAGAGTGAAAATGATTTCAGAGAAGCCTTTCTTTATATAGAGAAGAAACACGCAGATATCAGAATCTAATCCAGAGTGACATAGTTAATCAAGTTATCAAATTCAGACTTCAGAAACAAAGTACTTACCCACATAACCAAGCTTTCTTGGCCTTTGGGGGATTCATTATCAATTGGCTTTCTACCAGATAAAAGCTCAAGAAGTACAACGCCAAATGCATAGACATCAAGTTTTTGGTTTAGCTTCCCATGCATAAAATATTCCGGTGCCAAGTAGCTGCCGCAAAAGAAAAAGAAAACCTTTTATCCATTGATTTTCCAATGACTAGAAATTAAAGTGAGACTATAAAACAAACCCGAATGTGCCAGCAACGTCTGAGTTATCCATATGATGTGAACAACTTGAAGCCCATGTAGCGAGGCCAAAATCTGACAGCTGTAAGGGCAAAACAAGCATTAGTGAAATTAGTAGTAAAAAGAAATGAAGCCAATGACGAAAAGTTGAATCACATACCTGGGGTTCAAAAGCATCTGAAAGAAGGATATTTGAAGATTTTACATCTCTATGTATAATTGATTCAGCTGAATTGTGTATATGGTTCAGTGCCTCGGCAACTCCCAAAGCAACCTTATATCTCTCTTCCGAACCAAATAAAATTTCAGATTTCTCAACACCTATTTAAGAGGGCACTGATCATGAGACATACTATTAAAACCGATGCAGTGTGCTAGAGGATGAACCATAGTGCACATACCATGGAGATTGTCTTCCAAGCTCCCTCTGGATAAAAGATTATAAACTAAAAGTAATCTGTCTTCCTCGAAACAAAAGCCAACTAATGATATTATATTTTTGTGATGCAATGATGTAATGATTTCGATTTCTGAAACGAAATGTTTCAGTACATCTTCCGATGGTTTTAGAATTTTCACTGCTAATTCCTTCCCTCCTGGTAGACAGCCTCTATAAACCTGGCTGCTTCCCCCTTTTCCAATCAAATTTTCTGGAAAACATAGTTAAAATCAATAGGTGAGACCTTAAAAAGGAAGTGAGAATTAATATAGTGAAGAACCTATAAGAGAACAAACCAGGTATGAAGTTATTTGTTGCTAACAAGAGTTCCTGGTAGCTAAACAATTGGCATGTTGTTGAGTACTTCTCTCCAAGATCTTTGAGTTCTTCTGAGAAAGTCTTAGATGAATAAGGAACAGAGTTTTTCTCAGCTGAGTACGGTACAATAGCTCCCTTCTCTGAATCCAAATCTAAATGAGATTTATCCCGATCAGGTGCAGCAATCTGTTTCTGATCGGGATAAATAGCAGCAACAGATTGTTGACTTGGTAGTCTTAACATCCACTGCACAATGGATGATTTCTTACTAGATGAAGTTTCAGTTGTTCTTCGGCTGTGTAAAAGCACCCTGCGTAACGCTGCCCATCTTGACTTAGATTCCGGCATTTCTTGGGTTTTTAAGGGTACTAGAGCCAATGAAGTATTTGCATTTCCATTGCCAGATATTGATATAACTCTCTGGAATGGTGGACTCATAGGGCTTTCGTGCGATGTCTTCCTCCTTTTTAATGCCGATTTTGACGCATCAAGACTTCCGAACAAGGAGACAGTGGAAGCATTTGATTCTCTTTGGAATACAATCTTACCATTGTCAACACATATAACTGATATATTCTTATGGAGATTCTTGGCACAATACTTGGCAACAGAGATCCTTGATCTAATTTTGTGATGGACTCCTGAAGTACCCAGAATTAAACTCGTCGCACCAAATGATTTTACCTCCCGGAATAGGATTTTGCGAACAGGAGATCCTTTACAGACCTTAAGCTTTAAATCCACCTACAGAAATTTGCTGATTTTAGCAAGTCCTTTTACAATGGCACATAAAAAGTCTATAAAGCTAAAAGGATGAATTTTAGCAGCCTCATGCTCTGCACCAACAAATTATGGAGGAATGACCAAAGAAATATATAAGCTCTAAACATCTAGATATCAGTTGGGACTTTAGACTTCTTAAAAATTAAGAAACTTCAGTTTCGTCATAGGACCACAAGTATACTGCCTCCAACCAACCCCACAAAAAAAAATAAAAATAAAATAATTAAAAAAGAAGAGGAAGAAATACAGGAAAAACCAGAAGCGATTCAAATTCCTAAATTCATTACCTTTAAGGAGCAGAAAAATGGAAAGTAAATCAAGATCAAAGAAATACTCTGGAACTGATAAAGAAACGAATTCATCCGAATAAGAGACAGCATTTGAATATACAGACCTTGTAGCAATATTTGGTCTTTAGTTCAAAAAATTTATGCACGTTCAAAGCCTAATTTGAACCAATCTAATTAAAAACAACAGAGGAATCATGTAACGCAAGAAATATAGGAGAATCAGAAATACCTGTTTTAGGTTGCAGAAACCTTCGTAAGCAGCCAGCACTGAATCAAATGTCTTCACTAGCGAAAGCAGACTCGATTTTTCTTCCCCACGCACAAACAAAAAGAAGTAAGAAACTAAATAACAACTCAGAAAATCATTTAATCAAGCACTTGGTGATTTCGAGAGCGTCAATCTATGACAGTGACAGACTCATATTTCCACACAAAAGGAAACAAATAAACCTCAAATTTCACACAATTTACAAAGTTAAACCACTCTGAAACTGAAAATAACCCAACCCAATATGTGTGGTGTTCCAACCGAAACAAAATACAAAATCATAAATCGGAAACTGAGAGAAAACATGCCATCAGACTTCGAACAACACTAAAAACACAGTGCGCATAATTCAGTGAGCGTGAGACCGGAAAATTTCTCACCAGCGTTGGGATCAAGTACGTGGAGAGCAATGACGCGATCGCCACTCTGCGCCACCTTCACTAATGCCCAGGTCAGCAACTCTCTACTCCTCGAGTCCAGCTTCACTCCAACCACCACCACCGCGCCACCGACGCCACCTTCGCCGCCGTCATCCCGGATGGCCGCGGTACTCTCGCCGCCATTGCATTCCGGAACTTCAGGATTCCCGGCAACCAGTCTCATTCTCGCACCGAAGACAGATCAAGCAACGATGAACACCGTTCTCGCTAGAAGACAGCTCTCTCTCTCTCTCTCTCTGTGCGTGTGTGTAAAGCAGAGGTTTTAATCTCTCTCTAGACGTCTCATGTACTTTTTTTGGGGATTGATAATATAACGAACCACAGCTAAATTTCATTTTTTAAATGGGATTAATATACGTAATTACGTGGGGTAATTATTGGGTGATTTGCGGCCTGTGGGGATCCCGTGTGACTGTGAATCCAACCGTTGGAGGCATTCATTCTATTTCCTTTTGACACAACGTACATTCATTCCATTTCATTTTGTAGACGTGAAATTATTTCGATAACATTTTAGGTTGATGTGTGAATATAGAAGCATATTTGAATTAATCAGATGTGAAGACATGAAGTTTCATAAGTGAGATAATAAATTAATTTAATATTTATTTAAAATAATATTATTATGTAGGATAAAGATAGCTAGGAAAATAAGGCGTGATAAAAAAAATGAACATTTAGATTTTGGAAATAAGGTGTACATTGCATTTATAATTTTTTTTATAAAAATAATTCAAAAAATGAGTGAGAATTAACACTTTTTTGGGGGGATAAGAACATGAAAATATTATCACAAAACAAAATCAAGTATCCACCCTTTTCGTTTGGCGGGTTTTGCAAAGCAATCTCGAGGGAAAAACAAAAGAAACCAAATAAGTATTTGACGATAATGGTATTTAATTATACAAATTATGAATTACTTGTGTGAGACAAAAGAAACCAATCTCGAGGGAAAAACAAAAGAAACCAACTAAAAAACTATGAGGAGATTTTTAACCCATAATGGTATTTAATTATACAAATTACTTGTTTAACTCTTTTATCCAAGGAAACTATGAAGCAATTTGGTAATGAAACTCATTTTAAAAGAAAAACCTCTTTGACGATAGACACAGATTTGTGTGAGACGGTCACACCATGTAATGAAAAAAAAATAATACTTTTAGGTTAACAAATAATACATTGCCTGAACGTATTCTTTTAATTGTTCAAACGGTATATTAATTTTTACTCTAAAAATAATATTTTTTACATTATTTTTTTTTAATATACTCAAAACTATTATTTTCATATTTTTGGATAGCCTATGACCTTAATTTTCTTTTACATTACAAAAAACTCTCACTTTTTATTTCGGTTACGTTGCACGGTGCAACGTGTGAGCCTCTTGACCAACAAGTAACTTTGAGCAAGAGTTGACTATAAGGTGATTAGATTTTGGTGCAATAATGAAAACGTTGCTCTTACGTAGTGTTCCGTATCAAAAAATCGAAATTTTAGAGTTGAAATTAGAAAATTATTTTCCTGGAATTACACATTAGAATTTTTGTAAGTTCAAATTGTGAGTAATTTTATCTTCTTACTTCGGAAACATAAGACTTGGGAAGTCAAATCACCTTATTAATTTTCTGTCATTATAACATGTATCAATCGGTTAGTCCATTTCATTGACAAGGAACTTTGAACACTAAAATGGCATTAAAGAATAGGGTCCAACCCTTAATCAAAATGGTCTTCACCATAAAATGGCATTTAAAAATAGGGTCCAATGCTTAATTAAAATGGCCTTTATTTACCATTTAATGTTGTGCCTAACCCTAATCTTCAAGTAAGCATGGTAGGTGACTGAATTGGAGCATCTATTTTTCACTTTTCAATTATAATTAATTCTATTATATATTCTATTAAGCTGCACAAAATATTGATCATGTCTTTTAAAAATTCCTATCATAATATATACACGCGCGCGACAACTGTTCTTATAATATAGTAAATGATATAAATAGATAATTACAATAAAAGATTTTATCCATTTTTTAGTATCTAGCTATAAAGACATACAAAATTCCCCTAATATTATTTAATAAATTTCTTTTTTTTAAAAAAAACTTGAAAATATATTTCAAATTGAATAACCTTTTGCTAAAAACATAGTTCACATTGGAATTTAAAAAAAGGACAAAAAAGGACGAAAATGAAAATAAAAGTATATTATAAAAAAAGAAAACAAAATGTCATAGGCTATCTAAAAGCAATCAAATTACCCAGAAGGATTAAGAATAGAAATAAAGCAGAAAGTAACTTAATTAATTATGATAAAGTAATTTGCGTATAATGGTAACAATTATGCCCTTTGGAAAAGCAAAAAGTAATATCTAGATACGCTAACAGTTGAAGTAATTCTCATTCTTCACTACTTTCCCCTAAATTCTACCCATTCTTTTGCCTTTCTTATGTTATGTAAGTATGTAACTTTATTCTTTTGTTAGAAGAGTTGGTCAAGTTACAAAGGATCCAAAAAGTATCATAAGTAAAATACAAAGTAAGGCATCTAATTCTACTCAAAACTTTCCTCTCTTTGATAATTAGTGCACTCAAACTTAATACTTAATATGCTAATTTTACAAATTTCATTTCAATTTTTTTATGCGTTAGAGAATCATAGTGGAGTTCTTCCACATATGTTTATTAGCTTAGCTATGTACGTTTAATAATAAGTAGGTTACTGGTTGGTCAATGATTGCCCACCGTCCAATAAAAACCAACTCCGATATGCGACTGACCTGAGATCTGCAAAACTACCGTTAGAAAGGGGGGGCGAAGGGTTTTTGACGCACCCACTCCGACGCTCAAGTCAAAATCACTCTAGAGAGAGAAAATATAGGAATAGAACAATATGTAAAATGTGTATGAAAAATCTAACCTGAAGCACACATTTTGTGAGCTATTCATAGGTTGACAATTAGGGTTTCGTCCATCAAGCCAAAGTAAAATCATAGCTTTAACCTTCGGGCTTAGGTTTTTTTTTTTTTTTTTTTTTTTTTTAAAGCAAAATAACACCCCTGGGGTGGGGGATTGAGCGTGATCCCCTACTGTATATCAAATAAACAAAATGTCATACACGTCATGCCCGTCAAGCGGGAGAAAATCAAAGAACAAATAACCTATCACTAAGATATCTAGAAAGACTATCATAATGAGAATCTAAAAATACAATGAGAACCAATGATCTATGAAAATCAAGCTCGGGTATCCCAACCGGTCCATCCGAATGAGCGCTAGGAGGTGGTGAGAGGCCGTGCCCTCATCAACAAAGTGATCGCCAGGGCGCGCAGCTCCCCAACTCCGCTTAGGTGATCTGGCCGGTCGATTCCCCTCTCGTGTATGTGGGAAATCGAGTCGAAGGTCCTCAAAGATGTTCCGAATGCGAATCGGGTATCTTTGAACCTGCCAAGAGCCAAGCCACCGTAAGTGATCGTGGTGACCACCGCCGCACGCGTCCAACTCGATCCAAATCAAGTGAGAACCGTCGGGCATGCCGCAATCCCATCTCAAGCGCTAGTAGCTCGGCATGAAAGCTAGACACCGCCGGAAGGAACTGTGAAACGCCAACATAAGTCCGCCAAATGATCCCGTATCAAACCCTCCGCCAAAGAATCAATGCGCCGGATCAAACGAACCATCCGTGTTCGCCTTGATCCGAGGGGCCGAGGAGCTCGCCAAATCACCATCCTCGGCTGCGTGGAACCCGTGGTGGAGCACTCCCAAAAAAAAGCCAACAAGAGGGAAACATCCGCACCAATCATGGGCTCGGACGCCGACCAAACAAGGATCCAGAGATACCGCTCCACCGCCAAATAATGTGAGATGCCAAGAAAGGAATTTGTCGATGCTTGACACTATTCCTTTCCGTCCCGATAAAACCATAAAATCAAGCAGGAACCAAGAAACTCAAGTGCCTCGTGTGTGATCCGTGTGTGCGGTTCCTCCGAAATGAGAGGAACAATATCATATCAATGGTGGTGTGTGGAAGTGTAGTGTCAAACCAAGGAAGAAAGTGATTCCACACGGACCGAACAAAGATCATTCATCAAAAAGAGGTGAGGGATAGATTCGACCGAGGAGAAGAGTGTGGATTATTCAAGCAACACCAAAGAACGTGAGGCAAGGGAAGTGCCACGTGTCCAAGCTTGATATCCACAGGAAGACGATTACGAAGGAGGCGCCAAAGGAATATGGAGATAGTAGGGATAAGAGCATCGTTCCAAATGGCACCGTGCGAGAAGGTTCTGAGCATTTCTACCCGAGTGAGAGAATCCCAAGCAAAGACATAGAGAACCCACCGTGAGAGGTAAGCATCCACCGCATGATATCCTCGGACCCCCAGAAATCGGAACCCCGATATATCCTCAATGAGACTCTCGGGAAGCCCACATCCGGAGACCAAGACTGGTGCGATCTATCGCGATCCCACTCACCATCGCGAATAAAACCAATCAATCGTCATGTGCCCCAAAGGTCGATCCAAACAATGATCCGTAAGCGGCCTGTGTCCAAGCCAAATATCATCCCGAGAAGTTCGACCCGCTACCACCGCCAATAGACCAAAAATCCGCTCCCCGGGCCCGAATACCGATCCGCCTCAAGCGCTCCACCGATGACTATGATTATGTGTTACAGAGCTCTACACAGGAGAGACCGGCCCATTGTAACAAGATTTTTGCGATCAAGAATTGAGCCCACAACGAATGGCCCTCGCGTAACCTCCACCACAACTTGTAATCAAGGCGTCGGCAATATCGAGAAAGTCGGCGCAACCCCAAACCGCCTCGTAAATAGGGTGGCGATAATATCCCAACCGATCCAATGAGTCTTCTTCTCGTCCCGCATAGATCCCCAAAAGAATCTAGCCATGATCTCGCTCCAATCGCTGCAGAATCGTTTTGGGCATGACCTGAAGAATATGCAACGGGGTGGCCATTAGCGTGCTCCGAATAAGAGCGAGCCTACCACCAAAGGAGAGATGTCGATGCGACCACCCCGCAACTCTATCCAACATCCTCTGAATCACTGGGAGGAAGAGCTCTTTCGTCATACGCCCCTTGAACAAAGGGACACCCAAATAAGTCATCGGCAAGTCATCGCGAACAAAGCCAGTCAGCTCGTGCACCATGTGCTCCCACCCGTCAATGTAACGTGGGGCCAAGAAGAAACTACTCTTCTGTACACTGACCAGCTGCCCAGAAGTAGCAGAATAGTGCTCCAAAAAGTGTCTCAACGTGACCAAACCATCCTCAGACGCCCTCGTGAAGATAACCACATCATCATGATAGGCCGGATCGTCACCGAAAACTCTCGCGTCCGATAAATCATATCTCGGTGTCGGCTAATAGTGAGTCCAATCCTCGGGATAAATACTCCGCCGCCGAACAAACAGAGCGGAGATAAAGGATCCCCCCGCGCAGCCTCCCCGAGTCGAAGGAAAATATCCGAGAAGGGATACCATTAACCAGACGAGGAAGCGCGATGCTCAATACAACACCGCCAACCATATCAATCCACCGAACGGGAAGCCCATGTGAATCATAGCTGTATCTGAAATCCCATCGCACCCTATCATGCTTTAGCCATATCCACCTTCATCACCACATTAGGAATATCCGTGGGCTATATATCATGGATAAGCTCTTGCACGAGCAATATGTTATCCGAGATGACACGACCGGTGTGAAACCACTCGATTCGGCGACACAATCAAAGGCAAAATCGAGACCAACCGCGCGTTCATAATCTTCGAGATAATCTTATTCGCCACGCAGACAAAGCAATCGGCCGAACTCACCACTTCCGAGGTGAGGAACCTTCTAATGAGAACTAAGGATGTAGCCGTGAACGTGGGCGGCATGAGATTACCCGAGAAAAAGTCAACCACCGCATCCTCGACATCCGATCGACGAAATCCCAACAAAGGCCTTTGAAAGAACAACGATGAAAATCCATCGTGCCCCGAAACACTAGACGGATCAATCCCAAACACCGCATCGCGAACCTCTCCCCGAGCCGTCGGCATAAAGACAGAGTCCATCAAGATCAACGGAATCGAAGCGGGAAAGAACTCATCGGCTGGGGAGTCGATACTCCAAGTCGAAGTCAATAAGATCGAAAGAATCGAATCCGACTTCCGAATCTCGAGAATCCCGCGTGAATGTCACCCCATCATCGCCAATCGAGTGGATCCTAGCGCGACACCGCTTCGCTTAACAAATCCGTGAAAAACTTAGTGTTGCGCTCCCCTCGATCGCCCACTTAACAGGCTTTCTCGGCGCCAAAATCCTCCTCCATTTTCAAACGAAGCTCATACTCACCACACAACGATGTAACTCGGCCCGGATGAGTCGGAGACGGATCTCTATCGTAAATCAGTGAGCCATCAAAACCGCCTCATCGGCCAGTCTAACCCGATCGAAAACATTACCAAACGTCTGGTGATTCCAAATCTTGAGTCCGCTTGACCCTATTCAACTCAGGCCGCAAGCTCCTCATTCCAAAATTGTCCCCATGCTTCCTTGACAACCTCGCAAAAAAAGTATGGTGACGTATCCACATATCTTTGAAATCGGAAGGAAGAAAAGGCACATGCGGTCTGTACACGATATGAGTAAAGGAGCATGATCGGAGCGAACACGAGATAAATGCGTAACAACAGAAAAGAAAAACACATCACCCGTGTTCATTATACAAAGCCCTATCAAGCCTCTCCCCCGAAGCCCGCCTCAGCCCCACGTAAAGATAGGCCCCTCACACCCCGCATCAAATAATTCACAATCCGCAATCATATAGGCAAAATCAAGCATCTCATCCGACCTATCAGTGATACCACCAATCCTCTCGTGATCATGCAAAAAAATGTTAAAGTCACCACTAACAAGCCAGGGTAACCCCTCCATACTAATCGCAATCTCACGCAAGGTATCCCACAAAACATGTCTAGCTACTTATCACATTTTAGCATACAAAAGTCAAATAAATAGGTGAGGCAATAAGGCGGATGTCAACCTACAATGTAATAATTGTGCATGATCAACAAGAATGTCAAAATGTAATCGAAAGCGGAGACATAATCCAGATATGATTAGAACAATTAGATAAGCCATCATCAAAGCCAAATCTACGACAATAGAAACTAAACTCAGGCAAAGTCATAGGTTCTAAAAGCGCAACAAAAGGCAATTTATGACGAGAAATTAACGCATGCAAATGACGTTGGCTACCCGGATTAGCAATACCCCTCACATTCCATGTTAAGAATTTAATCGACATAATTAACAATTAGAATGAGAAGAGGATTTAGAAACACCTGATCGATTTTGGGGTCGTTGGCTCGCTCCTCCTTTGTAGAGAAAATTATGAACCAATTTGCCCGACTTTGTAGTCTTCTTTGTCGATTTCGAGACTTTGTCAACCCCGGATTTTTTGATTTTATCCGACTGATCAATACTAATATCATTAATATCATGTGCATCTTTGTGCATTTTTGTGGCAATTTTCCCATCCTCCAGAATACTAATGTTAACGTTACTGTGCATGGGGTGATCAAATTGGTTTGGGTTTGGGCCACATGAATCAGCAAAGCCCACTTCTTTAACTATATAAATAGTGGCTAAAGGGGTTGGGTCCACGTCAGAGGCAACGTCAGCAGCAGCAGCCAAAATGGATGGCAAGGATGACTCAATGGATTGGGCTGGGGAATTAAAATGATTTGGGCTAGACGGATGGCTATGGCTTGAGGGCGGTGAGAGCAAGTTGGACCCGGATCCAGTAGCAGCAGAAGAAGCCTGGGCCGGTGAAACTTGAGCCTCATTCGTATAGCATTGTGGGCCCAAATTCGCCTGCAACATTGCCGTCGACCTATGAAATTCGAGAGGAGCAGAGGCGTGATGGTTTGGTGGGTCCCAGATAACATTATGGGCTGAATTATTGCAAGAGGACAAAAAAACACTTGGTCCCACAATGGTATTGGTTGCTGCACGTGAGATAGGAAGAGTTTGCCCATTATAATTGTTTTCTTCTACCTTTTCCATCTTTATTCCATGAAAAGTTGATGTGGGCCCATGCATATTCTCTTGGATA
Organism: Rehmannia glutinosa; assembly: GCA_016081115.2. Lineage (NCBI taxonomy): Eukaryota > Viridiplantae > Streptophyta > Magnoliopsida > Lamiales > Orobanchaceae > Rehmannia > Rehmannia glutinosa. The sequence goes on along the minus strand of JABTTQ020000322.1, from coordinate 144,205 downwards.
TCAATTTGACTTATTAAACTATCCACCTTTGCCCATTTAAAATTGTTGTTGTCCTCATCATCAAGCTGCAGGGGGCGCCCATCATTGTTGAATGGAGTCTTTGATGTGGGCCCATGCATCTTATCATTAAAAACAAATTGGCCAATCAATTCTTCCAAGTGTGCTGTAGGTGGCGACAACTTAGGGGGGTATTTTATTAGATAAAGTGCCACAAATACCACCTTTATTCCCATCTCTTTCCATAACCCCAATGCAATTGGCCCCACTAAGCATGTTGTCTCCCACCAAATCGCCCATGCGTGAGATACTACAATGAGTGGAAGAAATGTATTGCCCATTCTTGTAGTTGTCGTCCAAGTCAAGCTGCTGCATGTTATTTTCCACTTTTTGAATGGATGTGGGCCCTTGTAAATTCCCAATAATGGAGCAAGTGTGGCCCATGTTATCAAGCAGCGGCGCAGAGGAGTGAATGTGGGTTGGTGGGGCCAAGTTTAAGTTATGGGTTGAATTAATTAAGGGGACAACAAAACACCTGGACCCACATGGTTTGTGGCCGCTGCGCATGCGAAGGGATGGCTCGGTCCTTTAATATTGGTTGTGCCAAAAGCCAAAGTGTGCTGGATTACTCATTGTGGGTCGCACACTTCCTAAGCCAACAGCTCGGGAAACCCTTACGTTTGTCCATCAAAAAAGGGGCACAACCCATTCCGTAGTTCAGGTCTATGGGGCCCCTAGTTCGGCCTTTCGAGGCCCATCTACTTCAGCCCAATCTCCGGCTTGCTTAAACCCAAGAGACAAGTAACCAACCCAGAGGTTGGCCCAATGTTGAGAGATCGGCCCACTTATCTGAGACCAACTACCATTAGGCCTTCCTCTGAAATCGGGAGGGGCTTTACAAGTCGGGCCCATCCTATCTTATTAAAGATGTCCCCTCAAGTATTCTTGGTGGCTTTTAGCAATAAAACCTCTATCCATCGAGCCCATTTATATAGGTTCATTAAAATAGGTCCCCATCGATTCTGATGAAAAATTTTAAAGCTATTCGTGTTTAATCACATTGGCTAAGAATAAACAATCAAATTAGTGGATTCAACTCTAGGTTAATTGTTAAAATTTCATCGGAGTTTTTGTTTCATGAAATGTGAAGTTAAACTCGAGCTTGATTATTGTTTGGCTTAACTCCATTTGTTTATACAAATAACAACTGATGATCATTCCCTCAATGTTTTTCTCTTAATTTTTAATAAATCATATAACCATATATAATGCATTTCTAATGACCAAATAACAATATTCTATCAAATTGAGAGCAAATAGGCAAAAAGGTAATCTCATGTTAGATGGTCTAACGGTTAGATGGATCCAGCCTAACGGATCTACTCTACCCGCGAACCCAACAACACATCCCAACCCCAACGACCCAGCGGAATATCTAATACTTTTTAGGGGACCTACTAATACTTTTCAGTGGGACTACTAATATTTTTATTAAAAAACTAATACTTTTTCAGGGGAATTACTAAAAAAACTTTAGGGGAAAAATTACATATTTTTAAGTGAACTATGAACTAATAATTTTCAGATGGAGCTATTAATACTTTTCAGCATTCTTGTGATATTATATCATTGTTCAATGTTACAAAACTATATACTTTCTAGTGAACTATATATGTACTAATACATTTCGGAGGATCGCTAGTACTTTTCGTAAGGCCCTAATACTACCTCTGGATATTACAGAAATGTCATTGCTAATATGTACAAAACGCCACCGGGTCAATTTTTTAGATCCATCTAACGGATTCTGGCCAGTTATACCGTCCGACAAGAGTTTTTGTCATGGGCAAATAATAATATTCCATCATATTTAGTACTTAATTATGTAATGGAAGGAGTACTTAGGAATCACTTGAAAGTCTACTTGTAAGACATTTGTAAAACTCAACATGTACATTGGTTCTATTTCCATCTAGCTCTCTTTGCTCACATGGTTAGTACTAAAAAACTAATTATTAGCATTGACGGGGCCAACTTGACCCCTTAATTTTTAAAATGATTTATTAATTCCATTACAAAAAAGAAAAAGAAAAAAAAAAAACTTGGACTTGATATTCAATTAAGTTTTGTACTTAATATTAATAATAATATTAAACCCGACTTAGTCAAAATTGACTTGGTCCATTAGGGTGTACCATAAGGAGCTCCACTTGATTACTCCTTATTAGTGATGAAGCTCTATATAAACTAGTCAAACATTTAATATGTTTCTTATGTAGGATATGACTCCATTCCCACCCTTTTATATTCCTTATATAAAAGCATTTAAGTGGCTAACTTTCTTCATTAATTTCTCATTCACCCGAAATTGGTTTTGAGAAATTCAAAATGCTAGTTTCATCTACCCGCTGTGTAGATTACGATCACATAATTTATTTTGCAAAATTAATAAATGATTTCACTTAAATAATTGGTCAAAACCATTTTACAAAAACCAAATTCCAACAATCCCCCACATGAATGAACATTAATGCATGCATGTATGCAGACTCATTCGAAAGTTCCAACGAACCATTATTACATCAGGATAGGTAGCTTGTGGCTTTGAACCTTCCTTAATAAAGTACTATTGGGTTTACTAGTTGCTTAGTGACACGATTAGGGATGGCAACGGGGCGGGTCTGGGATGGGTTTGGCCAAACCCGGGACCCATCCCGTGAAGAAAATTATGGACCCCCGCCCCGCCCCACCCCGCATTAGACCCGTGACCCGACGGGTTGAACCCGTCGGACCCGCGATAATGCAAAATTATTGTCTGCTGCCAGTTTTCATCACACAGAATTAAGCTCTGTTTTTAATTTATTCTAGTTGATCTTTGTTTTTTTAATCTAATCTACAATTTAAAATTTTATAATTAATTTATTAATCAAAATTCTTGGTTGTTAATGGTGGCGCCCCCAGTTGATTAATTGATCATTTGTTTTCATTCTCTGAATCTACAAACATGTTTTAGACTCGCAAAATAGCAACCCATCAAGCTTATTCCAGTTGGGGAGAAATAAGTAGCAATGTATAGTAGAATTAAGTTCTCAACTTTGACTTAAAAATTAATATAAAATTAAGTTTAAATGTATACGGGGCGGGTCCGGGGAGGGTCCATAAGGACCCGTTACCCGCCCCGAACCCGGCGGGTTTTCTTAAAATATTTCGGGGCGGGTTTATTGCGGGCCGGGTTTTGACCCGCCCCATTGCCATCCTTAGACACGATGTCTTGAACTATTCAGTCGTTTGTGTAAACCAAGACAACAATACTTACACAATAACAGTTCTAACACGTTATGTTCATATGTTGTGTCCATTTCGGCCCTGGACCATATCTTAGATTCATAAGTGTTCCAAATAGAAGCGACCATTACTTCTCACTTACATAGGTGATCTCCTGTAAAGAGTATCTGCCATACTCCACCTTTAGGCATAGGAATCATTAAAAGATAAACTTAACCTCACCACACGCTGCAGGGTTTTTCACTTGAACGTTCTGGGAATGAGTTGAAACAATTTCCAAGTGTTCAGCTGAATATTCATAACTTAGTTGTCCCGTTGAACCAAGGTCTTGGGTTCTCCAATTCATAAGGTTGGGTTACCGCTATGAACAATCTTATTTTGTGGATTTTAAACCCATTCCCCTTAACAACTTGTACATTTGATCTTGATTTATAGCTTTAGTAAGCGGATCTGCTATATTTTCCTTTGACTTCACATAATCAATCGATTATACAGACTACTTTGTCTAGACTTATCATTATACATACTACTTTGTGCCCTACCGATTCTTTGATTGACTATCATAATGTATCAATACAACAAATCACGGTTTATTCCAACAAGGAATATCTTCTAAGAAATTTCTAAGATATTCAAACTTCTTCTCCACTTTATCTAAAGCAATAAACTCGATTCCATAGTGGATCGAGCTATACACGTTTGCTTAGAAGATTTCCATGACACCGCTGCTCCACCTATTGTGAATACATAACCACTTGTGGACTTGGAGTCTTTTGTGTCTGATATCCAATTGGCACCACAATATCCTTCTAATACTGTTGGATATCTCGTAAAGTATTCCATAGTTCATGGTATACTTTAAGTATCTAAGTACCCTTGTCAAGGCTTTTCAATGATCCTTACTCGGGATACTTGTGAACCTACTTAGCTTATTCTCAGAATATGCAATGTCTGGTCGTGTATAATTCGTTAAGTACATCAGACTACCAATTATCCTTGCATATTCTAGCTGAGAAACTGGTTCTCCTCTATTTTTGGCTAAGTGTAGACTCATATCTACATGTGTCTTAGCCGAAGGAGTATAAAAAGTATTAAACTTTCTAAGTATGCCTTCGACATAATGGGATTGTGGCAAGACAATTCCATCTGAAGTTCTAGAGATTTTGATCCCTAAAATAACATCAGATAATCCCATATCTTTCATGTCAAAGTTTTTCTTTAACATGTTCTTACTATTCATTATTAAATCATGACTACTACCCATGATTAACATATCATCTACATAAAGACAAATAATGACATAAGCATCAGTTGTACCTTTAATGTAGGCACACTTGTCACATTCGTTATTTTGAAAGTATTTGACAACATAATTGTGTCAAACTTTTCGTGTCATTGCTTAGGTGCTTGTTTTAGTCCATAAAGTGACTTAACAAGTTTACACAACTTTCTCTCATGTCCGGGTGCAACGAACCCCTCGGGTTGTTTCATAGAAACCTCATCTTCAAGCTCACCATTCAAGAAGGCAGTCTTCATATCCATTTGATGTATCACAAGGTTATTCAAGGCTGCAATAATAATAAGAACACGAATGGATGTGATCCTTGTAACAGGAGAATATGTATCGAAAAAGTCATATCCTTCCTATTGTTTAAATCCTTTGGCTACCAACCGAGCTTTGTACTTATCTATAGATCCATCTGTTTTGTACTTCCTTTTAAGTATCTATTTATATCCTAAACGTTTGCATCCTGGAGGGAGATCAACCAACTCCCAAGTATTATTGTGCAAGATGGAATCTATTTCATTGTTAATAGCTTCTTTCTAGAGAGCAGCTTCTGGACTAGACAAAGCTTTTTGAATAGTTCTAGGTTCATTTTCTAACATATAAGTTAGAAAATCAGGACCAAAAGACTTAGCTATTTTTGTCCTTTTACTGCGTCTTGGTTCCTCTTCATCACTTTGAGGTAAACCTGCAGTTTCATAAGTTCTTTTGTTAGAACTTTCTTCTTTCCTTTATTTGTTAGGAAAGATATTCTCGAAGAACACAATATTTCTTGATTCTATGATCATCCCTTCATTTATATAAGGAATTGCTGACTTGTGCACAAAAAATCGAAACGCACTACTATATTTGCATATCCAATGAAAATGCAATCAATCATTTTAGGACCGATTCTAACTTGTTTTGGCTTAGGTACTTCAACTTTAGCCAATCACCCCACACTTTAATATATTTATATGATGGTTTTCGTCCTTTCCATAACTCATATGGAGTTTCATCTTTGCTTTTGTGTGAGATCTTATTAAGAATGTAATTGGCAGAAACAATGGCACCCCCTACAAGTTTTGGGGTAAGCCAGGACTTATAAAAATTGCATTCATCATCTCCTTAAGATTATGATTTTTGCGTTCTGCAACTCCATTTGATTGAAGTCAGTAGGGAGCTGTCGTTTGAGGAATTATACTCACTTCTGAGCAAAATTCTTCAAACATAGCAACATACTCTTCGCCTTTATCACTTAGAATCATCTTAATTTTCAAATTAAGTTGAATTTCAACTTCATTCTTATAAGTTTTGAAAGCTACTAATGCTTCATCTTTACTTTTCAAGAGATATACATAACAATATCTCGTGCAATCGTCAATAAACGTTATGAAGTACTTTTTTCCACCTCAAGTTTGTACAAGTTTTAAATCACACACATCTGTGTGAATTAACTCGAGAGGTTTGACACTTCTCATCATCAAAGGAAATGGTGCTGTAACGACCCGAATTTTTATGCCTTAATAAGAAATTTATTGATTATGTTATTAGTTTATTTTATGATAATAATGGAGAATTATGAATTTATTAATGATTTCACTAGATAGTTAATTTGTTAAATTACGGACAATAAAAGAGTCTTTTTAATTGAACTATGATTTACTTTATGTGGGCCTTATAATGAATAACTGGACTTTTAATTATTATGGAGTTTTAAATCAGGCCCACATTGTTAGTAAGTTAGTAATAAGCCCATGTACCCTAAACCTAGTCCAATTAGGAGTATGTTAAAATACAGATATAAGATACGTAAAACACACACATAGAGAACACAAAATACACATCTAGGAGAGACAGAATCGGCCAAAAAAAAAAAGAGAAAACGGGAGAGAGAGGAGAGAATGCCAGAGAGAAGAAAAGAAGAAGAAAAGAGAAGAGAGAAAAGTGATTTCCCCAACGCGGTTGATTCGATAGAGGCCTAAGAAGAATTGATTATCCATAAGTTGAACAGGCAAGTAATCTCTTTAGGTTTCACGTATATTTAGGTTTGGATTATTGTTATGTATGTGATTTTCATTATATTGATTTGAATGTTTGTCCCCTTACCATGTTTGACTATGTTATGTATGTGTTTTATTATGCTGATCTTAAGGCTTGTTGTCTTATCGTGTTTGATCATATGTCTTGTTGCCTTAAATGTTATAAAATTTCATATATTGGGCTTGCTGTCAACTATGTATGATTTGAGTATATGCTTTTCCTATATAGTTGAACATAGGGTTTTATCCCTATATTAATCGAAGGTAGGGTTTGGTCTTAACTAACTGAATGTAGTGTTTCCCATAACTGATAGGATATAGAGTTATTTCCTAATTGGTTTCCCCTTACTAATTGAATATATGTTTTCCCTTAATTAACTGAAGTTAGGGTATTCCCCTAACTAAGTGAACGTATGACTTTTCCCCAAGTATAATTAAATATACTCTAGAGTTCACCAATTAATTGAACGTAGGGAGGTTTATCTCCAATTAATTGAATGCTTGATTTTCCTAAATTAGTGGAACATAAGGTTTATCCCCAATTAATTGAATGTTTGATTTTCCTGAATTAGGTGAACATGGGGTTTATCCCTCATTAAATTAAACGTAGGATTTTATCCTAACTAATTGAACTAATTGATTATATGATTTTCCCTCAACTAAATGAATTTAGGGTTTTCCCTTGACTAAATGAATATAGGGTTTTCCCTTGACTAATTGAATGTGGGGTTTTCCCTTAACTAGTTGCAAGTAGGGTTTTTCCCTAACTAGCTGAATGTAAGGTTTTTCTAATTAATGTTGAGTATATGAATGAATGTTTATCCTTATTTACATATTTGATGTAATATTTACTTTTAATATGTTTGCTAATCAATGTGATGTAATTATTATGATATGCGCTTATATTTATTCTCGTTTTAATGAAAAGTCGCATCACTTAGGTTCATGCATCATGTTAATGTATGTTCATATGATTTCACGAGCATGATAAGATTAAGTCAAGTCAAGTTTTAAGATTTATATTAATAATGTTTTTTTCAAAGAAAATGGGTGCACATTGTTCTATGATGCTGGATTGAGTGGGAAATGGGCGCGGGGGACCGACGTTCCGACCATGTAATGTTAATGTTTAAGGAAAAGGGCCTTCGGACAAAACGAAAGGAAAAGGGCCTTCGGACAAAACGAATGGAAATGGGCCTTCGGGCAAAATCACGGGTTCCAAATAACAAGGCCCACTGCGACCCTGATTAGAACAATGTGTTACCAAGTGAGCTCGCGTCCAAAGAATATTTCATGCAACGAAAGACAAAGTTTTATGTGAAAGAAAGTTTTAAGCAATGAAATGAAGGTTTTTAAGCAAGTAAAATGTAAAGTCTTTTTAAGTTATACAAGTTAAGATATTGCATTAGGCATGCATTCATGCATGAGGTTACTTGTTGAGCTCATTTAGCTCATTCCACGAATGTTAAATTTTTCAGATGAGAATGCAGAGAGGAAGGAGATGGCCGGGCGCAGTGACTCGGGAAACCCATGTCAATGGGATTTTTATTATGTTCAAAGTTTTGACTTTTTAGTTTATTAATTGTTGAATGACTTTTATTTTCAGTTTTTGGACAAATGATTATTTCAGTTATTAGCATTTAATTCCGCTGCAAAGTTTTCAAACGAAGTAAGATTTTTACTATTCCGTATTTTTAAGCATTCTTTTAAGTATTTCTATTTTAATTGCTTATTGTCCGAATTAAAATTCAAGTAAGCTAAAAAGGGCGCTACAGGTGCTTTAGCCAATTTTGCTTCAGCACAAACTTCACATTTGTCTTGTGAATCGGTATTAAACGTTGGTATTAATTACAGATTCTCTAACTTTTTAATTATGTTAAAATTTACGTGTCCTAATCTATCATGCCATAAATTAGAACAATCCAACAAGTAAACATAAGTAATATTCTTATTCTTCGACTCTTGGTGGAAAACATTCATTACAGACATTTTGAAGAGCCCTTTATCAAGGTACCGTTTACAAAGAAACTGACCATTCTTGGTCATTACAAACTTGTTGGACTCAAACACTAGTCTAAAATCGGCCTTGCTTAATAGGGGGCTGGAAACTAAATTCTTGCGAATATTCAGGACATGCAACACATCCACAAGCATCAGTTTTTTTCCAGAAGTCAACTTTAGTACAACCTTTCCAAGCCCCACGATATTGGAAGTCGAAGAGTTCCCCATGAACAATTTCCTTCCATTTATCGGAGTGTAGGAGGAATACATCTCCTTATCAGCACAGATGTGATGAGTAGCCCCGATATCTATCCACGACTTCCTTAGATTATCCACCATATTGGCTTCAAACACAACGGCGGTGAGATCGAGCTCCAACATGTCTATCAGAACAGACTTGTCCTCGGTCCATTGACTTGTTGTTGGTTGCCATTTTGATTGCCTTTTTCTTTGGGTGTTGGCAATCATTGGACATGTGATTTGGCTTGCCACAGTTGTAGCAGCTTCCTTTGAGCTTTTTGGCCTTCCCTTTAGCATTTCCGGATTGCTTCCATTTCTTGCTAGTGCTCGATTATGCAAAATTGGCCTTGGCCTCCATTCTAGTTTTGTTGGACTTTACTTCAGATTTTTGGTTGTCTTTCTCAATCCAAAGTTAAACTATTAAATCCTCAATCCTCATTTCCTTGCGCTTGTGCTTGAGGTAATTCTTAAAGTCTTTCCACAATGGCGACAATTTTTCGATAATTGCAGCCACTTGAAATGACTCATTCAGAATTATCCCTTCAGACTCTAAGTCATGAAGTATGATCTGAATTTCCTGAACTTGGCTGATCACCATCTTGGTGTCAACCATCTTGAAATCCAGAAATTTGACGACAATAAATTTTTTTGTCCCGACATCTTCTGTCTTGTACTTCTTTTCCAAGGAATCCCACAATTCTTTGGACGTTTTGAATGAGCTGTAGACATTATTGAGGGTATCTTCCAGCCCATTTAGAACATAGTTGCGACACAAAAAGTCACTGTTGTGCCATGCATCCACAACAACCCGCCTCTAGTTGTCTATTTCTTCTTCACCAACGGTCGGGGGTTCCTCCTTCAAGAACCAGAACAGACCCAAAGTGGTCAAATAGAACAACATCTTCTGTTGCTAGCGCTTGATGTCAACACCAAAAAATTTCACCAGCTTTCTCCATGCACGGGAGAACAACCATTGGATTGAAACTCATGTTAGCCATTTTTTTTAAGAAAACGGAATTTTGTCTTGCGATTGTTGTTTACAGTGTTTGGTTTTCTCGGAAAATAAATAGAATAAAGGGACTAAATTATAAGTCAAGACGAGAATTTGATTCTCTATCCGTAAGATAAAATTACCTCGTACAAAAGTGTTAACGGTTCTAGGCAATCATCTCTAAGATACAATGACTTTCAAGTTTGACTTAGAAGCACTTGCAAAAGCCAAACTTACAGCGAACAAAAAATGTATTCAGAACTTTCAATTATGCAGAAAAAGACAAACATAAACAGTATGCAGAAATCCTATGAATTCTGATATTTTCGGATGTAAAATATGAACATCCAGGGAGCTGTTTATATAGAGATCCGGATGCCCTTTCAGAACAGGTGCATCCCTTGGTCTGGATCGATCTGGACTGTTGGATCGTGCCTTCTGATCAACAGGCACAATCTGATGGTCTATATCGCATCTCTTCCGAAAGTACACAAGCTTCTACATGCACCCCTGCACACTGAACAGAGGCGTCCAGTCAGCGAACAAGCGCATCCAAATCAGCGCCACTATGTGCCATGTGTCGCCATCTGGACGACTCCACCAAATCACTGCCACCTGAGTTGCACTGTCACGTCACTAAGCCACTAGACCGAACCCTGGTTCGATTTGTTAAAACTTTAAGGCTCCTCAAAGCTTATCTCGATGATACGTACGTGCGAAGTACAAAGTGCACCTTTAAAACGCCCAATGCGACTCTGTGCGATGTGCACGGGCCTGGGCCTAGATCGGGCTCAGGCTCGAGCTCGGGCAGTGCACTACACCGTCCTCGATGCTATTTGAGCTAACCAAAGGCTAGTCAAAATTAAGTTTGTCCACTAGGGTGTATCATAAGGAGCTCCACTTGATTACTCCTTATTAGTGGTTAGAGCTGTTAGAAGCCCCAGGCTAGGCCAGCCCACCAGGTTTTTCGAAAAAACCGAATTGGGCTAGGCCAAACAGTTATCGAGCCGCCAATTTGGGAAGCCCAGCCCGACCCGACTAATAAAAAATACACTAAAAGTGTCGGGCTGAGCCACTGGGCCGGACTTTTGAGGCCCGACATGTTTTTGGCCTAGGATATTAAAGCCCAGCCCGGTAAAAATACCCGGCTGGTCGGGCCGGCCCATCGGACCGGGCCGGAACTGACAACTCTATTAGTGGTGTAGCTTTATATAAACTAGTCAAACATTTAATTTATTTCCTATGTGGGATATAGCTTTCCATATTCCCACCCTTTTATATTTCTTATATAAAAAATATTTAAGTGACTAACTTTATGCATTAATTCCCCATTCAACCGAAATTGGCTTTGAGAAATTCAAAATGCTAATTTCATCTACTCACGGTGTAGATTACGATTACATCATTTATTTTCTGAAACTAATAAATGATCCCACTTAAATAATTGGTCAAAATCGGGCCAAAACACATTTTACAAAAACTAATTTCCAACACTAACAAACGTCTATTACAAGAAAAACGAAAAAAAAGCAGTAAAGCAAATCGAGGCGAGCGAACTCTTTCTTTAAGGCTCTTGTTGCCCCATTATGATGCTCGGTTGCAGGAAACGAGTCTCCCAAGATACAACGACTTTGGTAAAGAATAGGAGTACCACAAATCCTTCTACCCGGCTGTTAAGTTGGTATTTTACGAAATATTCGAGTATTTTAGACTAGAATATTGTATTATATTTGGGTGTTTTAGAGTCATTAGAGTCCATCTTATTTACTTAGGTGTCATTTAGGAGTCAATACAGGTTCTGGTAGCCGAAAAATGATAAAAATGATGGAAAACGCATTTAGAAGGAAGAAATCGCACTTGGAGAAGGAAAAAACACAAGTCGCCCAGCAAAAATGGGGGTGCCACAACGCCCCCTCCCCCGCGCCGCAGCGCGGGGGTCAAATTCCGGACAGGCCGTTGGCGCTGCAGCGCCCTCGCCTTGGCGCCGCATCACCAAGTTGTGATGGGCGGGCACTGCAACACCCCATTCTTGGCGCTGCAGCGCCGCGTGGCTATGTGCGACGAGCGCTGCGGCGCCCCTTGTCGGACAAAACAAGAACTTTAATTCCTTTTTCTTGGACCTTTGTGGGGGTATAAATACAAGTCTTGGGGCGTGAAATTAGGGATCTTGGACTCTTGGAAAGCCAACCAAACACCTCGAAGACACAAGAGAAGGCTTTGGAAAGAAGATTGAAGGCATCTATCACCTAGAAATAGAGAAGATTCTCCTTTACTCTTTAAATCTTTATCTTGTTGCTTTTCTTCTATCTTTTGAGATGTTTTGTTGTATTGCTATGGATATCTTCACTTTCATTATGAGCTAAATTCTTAGATTCTAAAGGTTGATGTAATCTATGTTGAAACTTATGTTTTGAGATTTTGGTTTATCAATCTAGATTCCTCAATTTATTTGTGCTATTTAGATTTTATTGCTTCAAAATTACTTGATCAATAATTTAGATGGTTGGGTGTATTTGATTTGACTCTTGAGAAAGGTAATTGAATACATGACCTTGAAATGGCATAACTTAGGATTTCATAGAATTGAGAAATTTATGAATCCTTTGAAGTCATTTATTGAGACTCATGGTTTTTATTGAGATTTTAGTTAGTGATTTTTATAGAGATATTGATTTCGTAATTGAATCTACAATCATTTATCACTTGAGAAAGGGAATGATTATTGTGGAAATCTCGACTTATAAATTGATAATTTGTGATTGATAAACCATATTGATAACATAAGGGAAAACTAGATTCATCACACCTCTAGAATTCACTTGACCATTTGGGTATTACCATTTTTCTTGTTTATTATCTTCTTAATTTTCATAATTATTTTTAGTATAATAACTCCATCCATTATTGAATTTCTAAATAAAGTTAGACTATTATATTATAATACTTAGCAATAATTCAATATTATTCCTTGTGGAGACGATAACCTTTCTTATATTCTATACTAAAACTTGTCACCGTACACTTGCGGTAAAGAATATCTCTGACAAGTTTTTGGCGTCGTTGCTGGGGTATATTTAATCTTATTCGCACTAATATTATTACTTAGTAGCCTTTACTTTAATTTAGATTGGTTCTTGTTACAATTGAGTTGTTGCCTTTTTTTGGGTTCCTTGTTGATGTGAAAAAATTAAAGCGCTAATTTAATCTTTTTTGATCCAGAAATTGAAAGAACACTCTGAAGGATTCGGGCATTGTTCGCCAACCTATCAATGCGAATAATTTTGAATTGAAACCGGCCCTTATAAATATGGTGCAACAAAATCAGTTTGGGGGAGTGCTGTAGACGACCCGAACACTCATTTGGCTATATTTCTAGAGATATGCGATACTATCAAGATGAATGGGGTTCCTAATAAAGCTATTCGGTTGAGGCTATTCCCGTTCTCACTTCGGGATAAAGCTAGACAATGGCTTCAAACTTTTCCACCTGGAAGTATCACTAGTTGGTGTAAGTCCAAGCGACTACGATAATCTAGAGGGGGGGTGAATAGATTATCTCCATATTTTCGATTTCGCCCTCTTTTTCGAACAAAACAAGCCAAGACAATAATAAAGGTGCGGGAAGTAAACAACACGCATCGATTTATAGAGGTTCAACCCACCTAGGGCCTAATCCTCTACCACCCCAGTATATCCGGGATGGATTTCAAAAAGAAAAAAGATTTTATTAATTACCAAAATTAATACAACACCTTACAACATCACCTTGAAGAGCACCACACTCTTCTACAACACCACCTTTGAGATTACCACAATCTCTCTTGAAGGTTACCACAATCTCTAACGGCACCTTGTGAAGATTACCACAATCTTCAACCTTGAAGAATACCAAATTCTTCAATACCTCAAGAGCACCACACTTTTGAAACACCTATCACCTAGATCACCCAAGTGTATTCTTTCCCACAAGAATACTCACAAGGATGTCTTGTGTTGAATGATGACAAAATCAAGATTACAACTCAATAATGAATATTACAATTTGAGTGCAAGTGTAATCAAGAAATAAAACCTAGATCTCAAGATGTGAAAGTGAAATACTTAGGCTATAAATACAACAAGAGTGTTGAATATGAAAGCTTGAGAATTTGCAGATTTCTTGTTGTGTATTTTGCTTGTATGTATTTTTTCTTGTGTCTTCAATTCATCCTCTATTTATAGGAGAGTCTTCACCAACATAGGCTCATTCTTCTTCACTTTTGTCTACAAAAAGAGGATCACAAGATGTAGAAATATTGTACAAAATTGAAAAGTAAATCTTCTTTGTCAAGGAGTTCAACGGTACAAAATTTTGTTTGTCAAAAGATTACACAATGACCGGTCGCTCTCGTATAAGATTTCGAACGTTTGAATGAAAATAGTGCGATCCAGGTAGGGGTTGAGGGGGGTTGCGACCGGTCAAGGTGGGGTGCGACCGGTCGCACCCTGTCGGCATCACCCTTGACCGGTCACCCTCCCTCTTTTTTTCACAGAATTGGTTTCTGTTTCATTTTGTGCATTCTTCAGGTACCGTTCGACCTCCAAATTGAAATGTTGTCCGATTTTTATCAAAAATAAACTTCAAGAAATACTCCAAAAAATTAGTAAAAACATTCTAAATCAATTGGGAGTATTTGGACAACATTTATAAACATTGTAAACTTATTTAAACTAAACCATCAAAAGTGTTGTCCATTTTTATCGAATAATTAACTCTAAGAAATACTCCAAAAAATAGTAAAAATATTTTAAATCATTTAGGAGTATTTGGACAACATTTAAAACCATTGTTTTGGTGTAAAAACAAAATCATCAAAATTATGATAAAAACATTTATCTAACAAACTCCCCCTTTTTGATGATTACAAACCAAAACAATTTAAGGAAGTTGATTTTAAAACAAAACAAATTTTCCGGTCTAAAACATCAATCCATTATAAGCAAGATTCACCATAAGTACAAACACACAAGGATAGGAGCAAAGATTTTTCAAAATCATTTTTTTTCACAAGCTCCCCCTATCAATATGCATATCTAGAACAAGTATAAAAGCAACCAACTAAAAGCTAAAAGCTTAGCTTTTACAACTTAAGCTTGAATTTCATGAGCTTATATGCTCTCCCTTTCACAAGACATCATTAGTCAAGCATAAAAGTCCATAATACATCACATGGACTAAGTATTGTTCACAACTTTTGGCTTTTAAGAGCCCCAGCTTATAGCTTTTCTTGCGAGCTTATTTTTACTTCTTTAAGCATATGAGCGTTTTTTCTGTTTCTCCCCCTTTGGAATCATCAAAAAGAATGTTAGCACAATAAAAACATCATACAATTATATCAAAGTGCGCAATTTAATCGATTTATCGAGCGTTTTGAAAAAAGAAGCTTAAATTCTAAATAAAAGGAAAAAATTGATCATTTGACTTGCAAAAGCTCATTTGATTGATAAAACATGATTTCTATAAACTTAGAAGACTTTTCAAATCGAGAGAATCATGTAGGTGATGAATTTTTCATTGAAACGTTTTGTCGAATACTTGGCGTGCGTTGAATAAAACAAGAGAAATATAAAGCCTTTGTGATTCGTTTAAGCCAAAAAATTTCATCACCAATTGCAATACAACAATATTCATTCGTCAACAATCATCATATACAACATACTAATACAAGAATTTTATCAAAATAGCAAGATATAAGCACATTCTCAAGGGTTCAACCCGATTGAGATTAAAAAGAGAAATTCTTACCATTTAATCGGTAAAGATGAGCAATGATGATGATAATCGAGCCACATGAAGTCCAAAATATAAAATGTATGCAATAAAACAAATTTGAAGTGAAATTTGTGTGAAAAGTGCGAAGGGGACGAAAAATGAACACAAAACAAACCAAAATGACAAATGCTGAGAACAGAAACGATTTTATCCAAATTTTGGGCATGGGCGACCGGTTGGGGGGGTGGGCGACCGGTCGACATCATGGGCAACCGGTCGGCCTTCCCCCAATTAGCCCAGTGGTTCTTTCTGTTTTGTGAAAATTCGAGTTTTGAACCAAAAATCCGATTTTTCGCCCCTAAGTTTTAAAAATGTGCAAAATGCAATCGTAGACATCATTCAATATACATTATGTCATAATCACGCTTGAAATGGATTAAATTACTCGGCGGTGTATGATTAAAAAGTCCGCGAGTTATCCTTGAGACGGAATTAAACACATCTCAAGTTTTTGTTAAAACATGCAATCCCAAAAAATATCGAATCCCAATATGTTTAGTTCGATTATAACGAACCATATTTTGAAAGAAAATTATTATCACCGGACTTGTTATCCTGAAAATAAGAACATTTTAAGATATTGGATACAACAAGACATACGAAGAAGTGCCTTACAAATATTTGAAAATTTCTTTTAACGACACTTTAATGAGATTCGTTGGGATAGTTTTTTGAAGTCGAGCATATAGACGTAAGGCATATAGAATATCGAGTCTAAGGAGTAATAAACGAATGAACATACCTCGAATTCGTTTGTCAATGCCTACTTCAACCATTTTGTCAATTTTCGCATTTGTGGCCATATAGGTTGAAATGGTTCTTTCTTCTTTAATGCCTCACTTCTTCTTTTGAGTGTGGAATCTTTCACAAGAGCATAGTAATATCGAATGATAGAGACACTATAGCAAGTAACACATACTATGCTTAAAGAAAATCATCAAGAATATACTACACCATGTAAGTTCAAATAAGCTTATAGAAAGCTATAGAAGGTATCTTTTGAAATATGAAAATACGAGAGCACATAGTTGAGACCTCAATCACAAGAATCATATGAACAAGAGCTTTGACATAAGCATCCAAGAATAATGGTATTTATATGTGCAATAAAATGCATAACTAGAAGATCAATTTTTCTTTTTTTTTTTTTATGTAGAAACAAAATATAATCCTTTTAAAATCTTGGATAAAACAAACTATGTTAAATAATGCCTTCTCAAAAATAAAAAACATCCTCTTAATGGCACTTGTATAAAATAAGCACATAGGCATATGGCACAACATGTATCGAGTCTATGAGATGAATAACAATAATGAGCGTACCTCGATAGTTCATGTTTCTCTTGATATATTACGAGTAGATAACCATATGTAAATCCTACACAATTCTTCAACCAAATTTTGCACAAACACAATAATACATGTGTAGGCTAAGCAATAAGAGATATCTTAAGCATGCTTGTGCTATATAACTACATAGGAGATAATAAACCACATAAGTCTAATTAAATGCACAAGAGTTTTAGAAACATCATGCAAGGTCTTATTTTCAAAAATATATTGAAACTCACAAATATATTGAAGACCTAAATTTTAAAAATATGAAAACTCATATTGCAATAAAGACACAAATAAAAACATGCAAAGAAGATAAAATGCATATTTAAATAGGGAGATACGGTTTACCAATTTCGCCATTTCCATGGGTTGTGCCGTTCCCATTGTTGATGGTATCTTCCCTTTTGAAAATCTTCTTGTTGATGATGGTTTCTCCAATTGCTCCATTTCCAAGCATTGTGGCTTTCCCATTTTTGAAAGTGTCTATCTCTTGGAAAATCATCTTGTTGATGATGTCTTTGCCACTTCCAAGGATTTTGTTCATCCCATTTTTGATTATTTCCTCTTCTTGGAAAATGACTTTGTTGAAAATGTTTTCTCCTTTGATCAAATTAAATGGTCATTTGATGTTTTCTTGGCGGTATGAATTTTCTTCGATTATTATTTCGCCGGGTACCTAATATGACATTATTTTGTGGTACCCTCAAGTGTTTGGGTCCTTTGGAATTAGCTTTGAGACTTTTAGGTCTCCAATAATAATTAGAGCTATTTCTAGCCCGACAAGTATTAACCGTGTGACCCGTTTTACCACAATAAAAACAAGTAGTAATTTTGGTAGCATAATGACCAACATGTATAGGGACTTGATTTCTTTTCACATAATTAACAACACTAGGCTTATGATCAAGTCCTTGTTTCAATTTATCACAACTATGAACATCAATAATATCGGTCATTTTATCGGTACTCAAGTTGGATTTTGATAAATCATTTTTCATGCAATTAATATCCTCAACAAGAGTACTATTTTCTTTTTCAAGGTTTCTAACCTTGTCAAGTGTGGTGGTGTGATCACATGAAAGTGATTCATAAGAGAAAAATAAATTATCCTTATCAATTTTCAAAATATTGAATTCCTTTTTCAAATTTTTGTATTTAACAAGTAAGCTTTGGAATTCATTTTGAAGTTCATCAAAATCATTTTGCAAATCACTATAATCATTTTGTAATTCATTATCATAAGAAGTGGAGGGTTTTGAACTTACCTCGTTTTCTTCTTCGAAGCCCATAAGACATCGTTCGTTTTCATCGACGTCGGAAGTTGTAGGAAGCTCATCCCATGTTGGGTTTGTATCCATTTGAGAAGTAAATGCTTTTGAGTGGCTCCTTTCATTTGCATATACTTCTTCTAATTTTCTCCATACTTTATGTGCCGATTTAATTCCTACAATATGATTATATTCCAAAATGGTAAGTGAACAATAAATAACATTAAGAGCTTTACCATTTAAAGATATGATTTTCTTCTCTTCATCATTGAGCTCTTTGAGGCCTTTGTGTGGTGTGTCCATCATTGGAATGGATTCTTCATTTACGACCGTGTTCCAAATATCGAACCCGCAACCTTGTAGATAACATTCCATTCTTTCTTTCCAAAATGTAAAATTTTTGGAATCGAATAGTGGTGGCTTGGTGGTGGAGGCGCCGGTAAGGTAGACTTCGTTCATAGCCGATGATCGTTCCTCTTTTTGTAGACAAAAGTGAAGAAGAAGGAGCCTATGTTGGTGAAGACTCTCCTATAAATAGAGGATGAATTGAAGACACAAGACACAACACATACAAGCAAAATACACAACAAGAAATCTGCAAATTCTTCAAGCTTTCATTTTTACATTCTTGTTGTAATAGCCTAAGTACTTTCACTTGCACATCTTTGAGGTCTAGGCTTTTTGATTCTTGATTACACTTGCACTCAATCTTTGTATTGGTTTTATAGAGTTGTAATCTTGAATTTTGGTCATCATTCAACACAAGACATCCTCGTGAGTATTCTTGTGGTAAGAATACACTTGGGTGATCTAGGTGATAGGTGTTTGAAGAGTGTGGTACTCTTCAAAGGTGGTGAAGGAAGATTGTGGTAATCTCCTTGAAGGTGTTGTAAGAGGATTGTGGTGATCCTCAAGGTGTTGTATTAATTGTGGTAATTAATAAAATCTTCTTTTTTTTTGAAATCCATCCCAGAGATACTGGGTGGTAGAGGATTAGGCCCTAGGTGGGTTGAACCTCTATAAATCAACGAGTGTTGTTTAATTTCCGCATTTACATTCTTGTCATTTACTTGTTTGTATGTATTTTTTCTTGTGTCTTCAATTCATCCTCTATTTATAGGAGAGTCTTCACCAACATAGGCTCTCAACATAGGCTCATTCTTCTTCACTTTTGTCTACAAAAAGAGGATCACAAGATGTAGAAATATTGTACAAAATTGAAAAGCAAATCTTGCCGTCAAGGAGTTCAACGGTACAAATTTTGCTGTGAAAAGATTACACAAACAGTGCGACCCGTTGCTCTGTATAAGATTTCGAACGTTTGAATGAAAATAGTGCGATCCGGTAGGGGTTGCGGGGGTGCGACGGCAAGGTGGGGTGCGACCGGTCGCCCTAGGGTGCGACCGGTCGGCATCACCCTTGACCGGTCACCCTCCCCCTTTTTTTCACAGAATTGGTTTCTGTTTCATTTTGTGCGTTCTTCAGGTACCGTTCGACCTTATGTTCGACCGGTCGACCTCCAAATTGAAATGTTGTCCTTTTTATCAAAAATAAACTTCAAGAAATACTCCAAAAAATAAGTAAAAACATTTTAAATCACTTGGGAGTATTTGGATAACGTTTATAAACATAGTAAACTCATTTAAACAAAACCAACAAAAAATGTTGTCCATTTTTATCGAATAATAAACTCTAAGAAATACTCCATGAAATTAGTAAAAACATTTCAAATCTTTTAGAAGTATTTGGACAACATTATTTTGGTGTAAAAACCAATTAACATAAAATCATCAAAAGTGTTGTCCACTTTTATCGAGTAATAAACTTTAAGAAATACTCCAAAAATTAGTAAAAGCATTTTAAATCATTTAGGAGTATTTGGACAACATTTATAAAGATTGTTTTGGTATAAAAACTCATTTAAACATAATCATCAAAATCTTGATAAAAACATTTATCTAACAGTTGGGACGATCTCACTCAAAAGTTTATGGCAAAATTCTTTCCACCTAAAAAACGCTCCAATCAAGAGTGAAAACGCTCAATTTCAACAGATTGACTTTGAGCCATTATATGAAGCTTGGGAGCGATTCAAGGAATTATTGAGAAGATGTCCACAACACGGGTATGCAAACTGGCAGAAAGTTCAGTATTTTTACAATGATATGAATGGTCATTCAAGAACTATTATAGACGCTGCAGCAGAAGGTACATTAATGGCTAAAACTCCAAGTGAAGCCATGCTTTTGTTAGAAGAAATGACTGCCAACAGTTACCAATGGCCTTCTGAGAGATCCACGCCACAAAAAGTTGTCGGTGTGCTTGAACTTGATACTATGTCAGCTTTCGCTTCTCAAATTTCCGCTCTATCAAAGCAACTTGCCACCCTCAATTCTGGTGGAAAAAAACAAACATAGTTTGTCATGGAATTGAGGGTGGCAAGTGCGGTGGAAAACAACAAACAGAGTTTGTCATGGATATCAGTCGAGATATGGTGAATCCCGACACGGAGCAAGTAAATTATGTGAACAATCGGGGTTTTAACAATAGAAGAAATCAGTTACCAACACATTATCATCCGGGACTTCACAATCATGAAAATTTCTCATATATCAATACTAGAAATGTGTTGCAACCACCTCCGAAATTTCAAAATCAAGCAAGTATGAGTACACAGGTGGGAGAAAAAATGCCGTCCTTGGAAGAATTACTTGGCGCATTTATTGGAGAAACCCGAGCCAGAATGAACAAGAGTGATGCCAACATGGACAATTTAAGCTTAAGAGTTACAATAATAGTAAGTCACCTCAAATCATTGGGCACACAAATAGGTCAGTTGGCGACAACAGTGAATTCCTTGCAGCAGAGAGGGACGATTCTGAGTGATACATAGGTTAATCCGAGAGAGCATTGCAATGCCATTTATGTTAGATAAATGTTTTTATCAAGATTTTGATGATTTTGTTTTAATAAGATTTTATACCAAAACAATGTTTTTATATGTTGTCCAAATACTCCTAAATGATTTAAAATATTTTTGGAGTATTTCTTAGAGTTTTTAATTTGATAAAAATTGGACAACACTTTTGATGGTTTTGTTTAAATTGGTTTTTACACCAAAACTATGTTTATAAATGTTGTCTAAATACTCCCAAATGATTTAAAATATTTTTACTAATTTTTTGGAGTATTTCTTGAAGTTTATTTTTGAAAAATATCGGACAACATTTCAAAGGGAGGTCGGCCGGTCGCCCAAAGTGGTCGACCGTGCACCAAGATAAGAAACACGAAATGTAACTTACAGATCTTGAAAAAGAGGGAGGGGTACCGGTCAGGTGAGGTCGACCGGTCGCCCTAGGGCGACCGGTCGCACCCCACCTCGACCGTCGCGCACCCCGCAACCCCTACCGGATCGCACTATTTTTTCAAACGGTCGAAATCTTCAACAGGGCAACCTCGCCCAATGTTATTTTTTTTGACAAAGAAAATTCCAACCGTTGCAATCTGTGTGACAAGATTTGCTTTTCAATTTTGTACAATATTTCTACATCTTGTGATCTTCTTTTTGTAGACAAAAGTGAAGATAGAGGAGCCTATGTTGGGAGCCTATGTTGGTGAAGCTTCCCTATAAATAGAGGATGAATTGAAGACACAAGATACAACACAAACACAAGCAAATACACAACAAGAAATCTGCAAATTTCTAAACTTTCATATTCAACACTCTTGTTGTATTTATAGCCTAAGTATTTCACTTTCACATCTTGAGGTCTAGGCTTTATTTCTTGATTACACTTTGCACTCAAATTGTAATATTCATTATTGAGTTGTAATCTTGATTTTTGGTTATCATTCAAACACATGATATCATTGTGAGTGTTCTTGTGGTAAGAACACACTTGGATGATCTAGGTGATAGGTGCAAGAAGATTGTGGTGATCTTCTTATTGAGGTGTTGAAGAATTTGGTATTCTTCAAGGTTGAAGATTGTGGTAATCTTCACAGGGTGCCATTGAAGGAAGATTGTAGTAATCTTCAAAGGGAGATTGTGGTAATCTCCAAAGGTGGTGTTGAAGAAGAGTGTGGTGCTCTTCAAGGTGTTGTAAGTTGAATTTGTATTAATTGTGGTAATTAATAAAATTCTTTTTCTTTTTTGAAATCCATCCCGGATATACTGGGGTGGTAGAGTATTAGGCCCTAGGTGGGTTGAACCTCTTTAAATCGACGCGTGTTGTTTACTTCCCGCACCTTTATTATTGTCTTGGTGTAATTGTTTCGAAAAAGAAGGGCGAAATCGAAAAGATGGAGATAATCTATTCACCCCCCTCTAGATTATCGTAGCCGCTTGGACTTACAAGTGGTATCAGAGCCAAACTCTTTGGCAAGCTCGTTTCACATCGCGAGTGAAGAGGAACGATTGTCGGCTACGAATGAAGTCTACCTTACCGGCACCTCCACCACCAAGCCACCACTATTCGATTCCAAAAATTTTACATTTTGGAAAGAAAGAATGGAATGCTATCTACAAAGTTGCGGGTTCGATATTTGGAACATGGTCGTAAATGAAGAATCCATTCCGATGATGGACACACCACACACCTCCAAAGGCATCAAAGAGCTCAATGATGAAGAAAAGAAAATCATCTCCTTAAATGGTAAAGCTCTTAATATTTTGTATTGTTCACTTACCATTTTGGAATACAATCATATTGTAGGAATTAAATCGACACATGAAGTATGGAGAAAATTAGAAGAAGTATATGCAAATGAAAGGATCCACTCAAAAACATCTACTTCTCAAATGGATACAAACCCAATATGGGATGAGCTTCCTACAACTTCCGACGTCGATGAAAACGAACGATGTCTTATGGGCTTCGAAGAAGAAAATGAGGTAAGTTCAAAACCCTCCACTTCTTATGATAATGAATTACAAAATGATTATAGTGATTTGCAAAATGATTTTGATGAGCTTCAAAATGAATTCCAAAGTTTACTTGTTAGATACAAAAATTTGAAAAAGGAATTCAATATTTTAAAAATTGATAAGGATAATTTATTTTCCTCTTATGAATCACTTTCATGTGATCACACCACCACACTTGACAAGGTTAGAAACCTTGAAAAAGAAAATAGTACTCTTGTTAAGGATATTAATTGCATGAAAAATGATTTATCAAAATCCAACTTGAGTACCGATAAAATGACCGATATTATTGATGTTCATAGTTGTGATAATTTGAAACAAGGACTTGATCATAAGCCTAGTGTTGTTAATTATGTGAAAAGAAATCAAGTCCCTATGCATGTTGGTCATTATGCTCCCCAAATTACTACTTGTTTTTATTGTGGTAAAACGGGTCACACGGTTAATACTTGTCGGGCTAGAAATAGCTCTAACTATTATTGGAGACCTAAAAGTCTCAAAGCTAATTCAAAAGGACCCAAATACTTGAGGGTACCACAAAACAATGTCATATTAGGTACCCGGCGGAATAATAATCGAGGAAAATACATACCGCCAAGAAGACATCAAATGACCATCTCATTTGATCAAAGAATAAGACACCACCAAAATGAATTTCCAAGAAGGAAATATTATCAACAAAGGAAAGGATATAATCCTTGGAGATGGAGTAATCGAAGAATCCACCATCAACATGAAGATTTTCAAAGGGGAAGATATCATCAACAATGGGAACGACACAACCCATGGAAATGGCGTAATTGGTAACCTGTATCTCCCCATTTAAATATACATTTTATTTTGTTATTATGCATGTTTTTATTTGTGTCTTAATTGCAAATGAGTTTTCAAGTATTTATTTTTTAATTAAGGTCTTCAATATTTATTTGTGCTTTTAAAATATTTTTGAAAAAGAAGACCTTATATGATGTTTTTAAAAAAAACTCTTGTGCATTTTTTTTAGACTAAAGTGTGTTATCATCTCTTATGGATTTTTATGGCATGAGCTTACTTGTGATATCTCTTAGTCTACACTTTTATCATTATGATTTGTGCTAGATTTGTTTTAAGAATTGTGTAGGATTTACATATTTTCACAAGTGGCCATTTACGTCATTATTTGTAAAAAAAGGCATTAATTATCGAGGTACGTTTACTTGTGTTATTCTTACTCTTATAGACTCGATATATGTATTGCCATGTGCCTATGTGCTTGTTTTTCATAGTATTTCATACAAGTGCCATTAAGAGGATTTTTTGAAAGGCACTATTCGATAATTGATTGCACATATTTGCTTTGTCAACTCTTGTTCAAATACTTCTTTTAAATGACGTCTCAACTATATGCTATCGGATTTTCAAATTTCAAAAGAGACATTTTGTAGCTTTCTTAAGCTTATTTGAACTTGCATGATTTAGTAGACTCTTGATGATCTTCTAAATGCACAGTATGTGTTTCTTGCTTCATGGTCTATATATATAGTGTCTATTTCTACTATGCTCTTATGCAAGATATTTTGTGATTGATGATTGAGGCATGTTTTTACACTTGGGCTATTTTTTTTTCTTGCTTATATAAGCGATGTCGTTAATGAGTTTGTTAAGTTGTGTAGATGAGAAATGAAGTACTCCAAATATTAGTTACCTCAAAATATTTGGATGTAAATGTTCTATTATGAACACCTTAGATCAATAGGATGCCCTATGGTGATAGTGATGAAGAAGACAAAAAGGGTATTCCGAAACAAACTCGTTGACCAAGGCAACATTGGTCGAACTAAGGCGAGGTTAGTAGCTCGAAGGTATTTTCAAGAAGAAGATATTTTTTCAAGGTCAATGCTAGGTGAGCTTGAGATAAGTATGATGGGAGAGCTTAATTTCTTGCTTGGACCAAGAAGATGGCTATATTTCAAAAGAACTCTTGAAGGAGTTAAGCATTGAAGAAAGAAGAACCATCTCAACCTCTATGGCTAAAAGATTGACAAAGGTTGAGAAAGGTATATCGGCCGACAAATAAATTCAAGGTATGTTTTCTTGTATAATTCCCATAGACTCGAAATTTTATATGCCTTATGTCTATATGCTCGACTTCAAAAATCATCCCAACGAATCTCATTAAAGTGCCATTAAAAGAAATTTTCAAATATTTGAAAGGCACTTCTTCTTATGACTTGTATATCCATAGTTTTAAAACGTTCTTATTTTTCCGGGATAACAAGTTCGGTGTTTACATTTATCAAAATATGGTTCGTCATAATCGAACTAAACATATTGAGATTCGATATCTTTTTCTAAGGGATTGCATTTTTAACAAAAACTTGAGATGTGTTTAATTCCGTCTCAAGGATAAATCGCCGACTTTTTAATCGTTTACCGCCGAGTCTTTCACCTCATCTTGAGCTTGATTATGACATAATGTATATTAAATGAGGTCTATATTTGCATTTTGCACGTTTTAAAACTTAGGGGCGAAAAATCGGATTTTTGGATCAAATCTCGGACTTTTGCAAAACAGGCGGATCGGTGACCAAAGGATTGGGGTGAGGTCGACCGGTCACCCTATGCTTCGACCGGTCGCCCACACCCCCAGATCCGGTCGACTGAGCCATTTTTATGTTAAAATCGTCTCTGTTCTTTTTCTCAGCCATTTTGGCTCCTTTGGCTCATTTTTTGTCCCCATTTGACATTTGCACACACATTTCACTCCAAATGAGTTTTATTGCATAAATTACATATTTTGGGGATTATGTAGCTCGATTATCATCATCATTGTTCATCTTTACCGAATAAATGGTAAGAATTCTACTCCATTTGCTCAAATTGGGTTGAACCCTTGAGATTTTGTGGAATTTGATGTATTGTGGAATTTTATGCTTGACTAATGATGTTTTGTGACAGGGGGAGCTTATAAGCTCATGGAATTCAAGCTTAAGTTATGAAAGCAAAGCTTTTAGCTTTTAGTTGTTGCTTGTATACTTGTTCTTTATATGCATGTTGATAGGGGGAGCTTGTGCAAAAATGATTTTGAAAAATCTTTGCTCCTATCCTTGTGTGCTTGTACTTATGATGTATCTTGTTTGTAATTGATTGTTGTTTTAAGACCGGAAAATTTGTTTTGTTTTAAAATCGACCTTCTAAAAATTGTTTTGGTTTGTAATCATCAAAAAGGGGGAGTTTGTTAGATAAATATTTTTATCAAGATTTTGATGATTTTGTTTTAATAAGATTTTATACCAAAACAATGTTTTTATATGTTGTCCAAATACACCTAAATGATTTAAAATATTTTTGGAGTATTTCTTAGAGTTTTTAATTTGATAAAAATTGGACAACACTTTTGATGGTTTTGTTTAAATTGGTTTTTACACCAAAACTATGTTTATAAATGTTGTTTAAATACTCCCAAATGATTTAAAATGTTTTTACTAATTTTTTGGAGTATTTCTTGAAGTTTATTTTTGAAAAACATCGGACAACATTTCAAAGGGGAGGTCGACCGGTCGCCCAAAGTGGTCGACCGGTACCTGAAGATAAGAAACACGACCGGTCGCACCCCCCTGCAACCCCTACCTGGATCACACTATTTTTTTCAAACGGTCAAAATCTTCAATAGGGCAACCGGTCGCCCTATGTTATTTTTTGACAGCAAAATTCCAACCGTTGCAATCTGTGACAACAAGATTTGCTTTTCAATTTTGTACAATATTTCTACATCTTGTGATCTTCTTTTTGTAGACAAAAGTGAAGATAGAGGAGCCTATGTTGGGAGCCTATGTTGGTGAAGCTTCCCTATAAATAGAGGATGAATTGAAGACACGATACAACACAAACACAAGCAAATACACAACAAAAAATCTGCAATTCTAAACTTTCATATTCAACACTCTCGTTGTATTTATAGCCTAAGTATTTCACTTTCACATCTTGAGGTCTAGGCTTTATTTCTTGATTACACTTTGCACTCAAATTGTAATATTCATTATTGAGTTGTAATCTTGATTTTTGGTTATCATTCAAACACAAGATATCCTTGTGAGTGTTCTTGTGGTAAGAACACACTTGGATGATCTAGGTGATAGGTGCAAGAAGATTGTGGTGATCTTCTTATTGAGGTGTTGAAGAATTTGGTATTCTTCAAGGTTGAAGATTGTGGTAATCTTCACAGGGTGCCGTTGAAGGAAGATTGTAGTAATCTTCAAAGGAGATTGTGGTAATCTCCAAGGTGGTGTTGAAGAAGAGTGTGGTGCTCTTCAAGGTGTTGTAAGTTGAATTTGTATTAATTGTGGTAATTAATAAAATTCTTTTTCTTTTTTGAAATCCATCCCGGATATACTGGGGTGGTAGAGGATTAGGCCCTAGGTGGGTTGAACCTCTTTAAATCGACGCGTGTTGTTTACTTCCCGCACCTTTATTATTGTCTTGGTGTAATTGTTTCGAAAAAGAAGGGCAAAATCGAAAAGATGGAGATAATCTATTCACCCCCCCTCTAGATTATCGTAGCCGCTTGGACTTACAATTTATGTGAAAATGGAGGCAAAAATTCAGCTTGTACCCGAGCAGTCGCCCATTTATGTGAAGAGAGTGGAATCCAAGAAAATGAAGTTGGAGGAGTTTGAGACTGTCTATCTAACAGAGGAATGTAGTGCAATAGTGCAGAGTACACTACCTCAGAAAATGAAGGATCCAGTGAGTTTTACTATTCCTTGTACTATTGGAGGAGTTTTCTTTGAAAAGCCAATTTGTGATATTGGTTCTAGCATGAATCTTATATCTCTCTTTGATGTTACAAAGCTTGGGCTTGGGGAGGTGAAACCTTCTAATATCACGTTGTAATTTTCGGATCAATCCATCACATATCCTTGGGGAATTATTGAGGACGTGTTAGTAAGAATTGATAAATTTGTTTTCTCTGTGGACTTTGTAGTGTTGGATGTGAATGAGGACCAGAATATACCTATAATTTTTGGTCGGCCATTTCTAGCTACGTCAAGAGCATTGATTCACGTAGAAATGGGGGAGCTGACTCTGCGGGTCAATAAGGAGGAAGTCGTGTTCACCATTCATCCAACCAAGAGGCTTAAATTTGAATCAAATGATGGTTATCAGATGGATGGGCATAGGGCTGAAGATATTGGTGGTTGGGAAGTATCCAAGGGAAACGTGGATAACATTCCTATTGAGGCTCCAACTTGATGATAATCCGACAAAGTTCGGCTAAAGACTGTAAACTTAACACTTTTTGGGAGGCAACCCAAGTGATTTTTGTGTGTTTTCTAGTTACTAGTTTTGTTCATTTAGTTTTTATTTGACTTTTGTTGCTTAATTTTGTAATTTAGAATATATATATATATAGCAAAAATCAAAAAAATACCTGGAGGTTGGAAGGTTGTCGTGCAATGCCAAATGGGATCTTGTTGCGCTGAGATCCCAAAAATCGGGCGAGAGCGAATCTTTACTTTAGCCGCAGTCCGCCATCATTGGCCGCGAGGATGGCGGCGCGCCAGCAATGTTTTTAGGTATTTTAAAGGGGCATGTAAGGGCATTTGTTTAAAACATAAAACACACACATTCCGCCCTTCTCTTTCTCTCTATACAAAAACACACACAAACCTTCAAATTTGCATCAAAAAAGGGAGCATTTGAACATCTTGATTACCATCTTCATCTTCTCAATCAATTAGGTAAGTTGGTTCAATTGTACACCCTTTTCCCCAAGCTTTTTACCCTTGTGTGAAAAATGCATCATTATATCCTTTCAATTTCGAATTTGATGATAATTGTTTGATGAATTGTTGGAATATATGATTGCTTTGTGCTAGAATTAGGTTGATATTGATTATTGGGCATGAATGAATCTTTGAATTTGGTGTTCATCTATTGTTTATCACTATGCCCACAAGGTGTTTATCAAAATGTGTCAATGAAAATTTTTATATCTATGCATTTCATTCTTGTTTTCATTGTTCATTACGTGCAATTTGATCTTGAATTTACGACATGGATGCATATTTTTGGGCTCTCGCAAAAATTCCTAACCTTAATCCATATTGCTTGTTTCCACGTGTTGTCGTGTTTTGTTTAATTTTCCCAGGGCATTCTAAGATCATTTAAATGGGGAAATCGAAAACCACAAGCAAGGGAAAGAACAGGGCTAGTACCTCTGTTGAATTTGATAGCCACCGTTTCATTAGC
Organism: Rehmannia glutinosa; assembly: GCA_016081115.2. NCBI lineage: Eukaryota > Viridiplantae > Streptophyta > Magnoliopsida > Lamiales > Orobanchaceae > Rehmannia > Rehmannia glutinosa. Next base: position 114,809 of record JABTTQ020000322.1, on the reverse strand, counting down.
TTGGAGGCACAAACGGTTTTCTATGATAGATTAAGCACAAAGAGCATAACCGCGGAGTGGGGGTTGCAACCGAGTTCACATGATGGTGATCTTGCAAATATGATCAACCAAAGACGCTAGAAAAAGCATTGTGCTCAACCTGGACCATATGCACCAAATGTTGTTCGGGAATTCTATGCAAATGCAAATCACACAGCTGTCGATCCCGAAGTGGTATATGTATATGGCGATGAATTGTCGATTGATCCATCATCAATTCGACAGTATTATGCATTACCTGAGGTGGATCACTTGCCTTATACCGAGTTTATCTCTCAGCCACCAGATTTGGAGATGATTTGTCGTGGTCTCTGTTGCCTAGGCACAGAATTGCATCCCACCAAAGTCTCGGGCGGATCTCTTGCCTTTTCCCATACTAAGCTGAGTCGATATGGACATGCTTGGTTTCACTTCATATGTCATAACTTAATGCCAACCAAACATATCAGTGATGTCACGAAAAATCAAGCTTAATGGCATCCAGTTTGATCCAGCAGTGATTATTGCACAATCCCTCCACTACACCATCCGACACTGTAAATCAGGGGGATTGGCCATGCCGGCTTTGATTTGTGGTCTGTGTAAAAACGAGAAAATCACGTGGGATAAGAATGAACCATTGGAGCGGCCTAAAGTACCTACTAATTCTGCCATTATCGCTTCTTACAAGGAGTGGGCCGACGGTGCACCTAACCCAAATGGTGCGGGATACATCCTTGATCCTGATTTTGTGTTTCCACCCATTGAGCCCGCTGCTCAGGCCCAGTCACATAGCATCGACGCCCCATCTGGTTCTGTAGCGGGTCACTCTCGTTCTTCAGGCTCACATGACGACCCTTTTGATCAGTTAGTTCGAGAGGTACAAGAATTGAGGAGGGCCCATCGTCGCTTGGCAGTTGCATTTGTGGCAGAGCAGCGCCACAGAGCCGCACAGGAGGAATATGTGAATGGGCACAACAGAGTTCTTGCCCAGATCTATAGCAATACGTACCCACAGTTCCAGTTTCCACCACCACCACCACCACCAATGACCCTATTGCCCACCTTCCACCACACGACTCAGATGAGGAGTCCTAGTTCTTTCAGCTACCAGGAAATTCTTCTCTCACTCCTCCACTGGGGACAATGTTTTATTCTAAGTTTGGGGGGGTGTAGCAGTCTGTATTTGTCTGTTTTTGTCAATTGAGTCAAGTAAAAACAATGGTGTCGAGTCGAGTCGTCTGTTGAGCTGTAGAACTGCATGACTAAGTAAATTTGTCGATTATGAGTTGAACGATCAAAAGAGCATGTGTTTGAGTGGTGATCTATGTTTTGTTCCATTAATTCCATCTACATGCATAATTCTGTTAATTTATTTGGAAATGATTTATGAAGTTGAATGTTTCTTATATGATCCCACCGGATTCTAGAACTTATTTGATCATTAGTCGAGGCGAAATCCTAGGTGAAGAAACATTAAGGAAATGATTTAGGCCATTTTTGAACAAGCTAGAGCAAAAAATGCAACCTTTATCTTATATATTTTCACTAGTGTCCCCTTTGAGCCTGTTAAACCTATTCTTTGGCAACCAATCTTATACCTTGAGCCGACATATGAAAATCTTAATTACCCATCACTCATACACACAAAGTATAGAAGAATGATTAAGGTTGATGAGGGTATGATAAGTAGGGTATGTGTTAAATTGCATGAAGTTGCCCAAGAAAAGAAAATATAAAGCCCCATGTGTAGAAGTATGCAAAAGACTAAGTTTGGGAGTTTCGAAAATAATAATAGTAGTAATAATAATAATAATAATAATAATAATAATAATAATAATAATAATAATAATAATGATAATATCAATGAGAGTATAGGCTCATAAAGGGAGAACAATCGAGAATTCAACAAAAGTGAAGGTAGCTATTTTGTTTGGTGATTGGAAGGAATTGATAATTGCGTGTTTATGTGATTTGAACCACTCAATCTTATATTTTTCCAGTCTTATCTTAAACCCACATTACAAGCTTTGAAAATCCTATTGATCATTGTGTTACATTGGACTACATTAGTGGAGATTAGTGTAAATGACAAGCTTATAATCCGGTAAGCATTTCATCTTAATATTCAGAAAGTGGATCATTTTGACAACACTTGATTGTGTGAATCTATTTGAATAATGTAAACGGAGTTGGCATGTACATTCCACACTTTTGATCACAATATTAAACGCATGCTTCATTGGCAGTGAAACAAGTATTGAGACTTTGGTTGTGAAGTTTTGCGGTTAGTTTGTTCGAATTAGTTTTTTTTTCTGTGTCTTGTATATTTCGTATGTTATAGAGTCTGTAATTGCTTGAGGACAAGCAATAGTTTAAGTTTGGGGGTATTTGTTAACTTGGTATTTTACCAACTAATCGAATATTTTAAACTAGGATTTTGTATTATTTTTGGGTGTTTTAGAGTCATTAGAGTCCATTTTATTTACTTAGGTGTCGTTTAGGAGTCACTACAGGTTCTGGTAGCCGAAAAACGACAAAAACGATGAAAAACACATTTGGAAGGAAGAAATTTCACTTGGAGAAGGAAAAAACGCAATTTGCCCAGCAAAAAGGTGCCCCCTCCCCCACGCCACAACGCGGGGGTCGAATTTCGGACATGAGCGTTGGCGCTGCAGGGTGGCTTGGAACGGCGCTGCGGCGCTCTTGGGCGGACAAAATAAGAACTTTAATTCCTTTTTCTTGGACTTGTGTGGGAGTATAAATACAAGTCTTGGGGCATGAAATTAGGGATCTTGGACTCTTGGGCAGCCAACCAAATACCTAGAAGACACAAGAGAAGGCTTGGGAAAGAAGATTGAAGGCATCTATCACCTAGAAATAGAGAAGATTCTCCTTTACTCTTTAAATCTTTATCTCGTTGCTTTTCTTCTATCTTCTGAGATGTTTTGTTGTATTGCTATGGATATCTTCACTTTCATTATGAGCTAAATTCTTAGATTCTAGAGGTTGATGTAATCTATGTTGAAACTTATGTTTTGAGATTTTGGTTTATCAATCTAGATTCCTCAATTTATTTGTGCTATTTAGATTTTATTGCTTCAAAATTACTTGATCAATAATTTAGATGATTGGGTGTATTTGATTTGACTCTTGAGAAAGGTAATTGAATACATGACCTTGAAATAGCATAACTTAGGATTTCATAGAATTGCGAAATCTATGAATCCTTTGAAGTCATTTATTGAGATTCATGGTTTTTATTGAGATTTTAATTAGTGATTTTTATAGAGATATTGATTTCCTAATTGAAATCTACAATCATTTATCACTTGAGAAAGAGAATGATTATTGTAGAAATCTTGACTTATAAATTGATAATTTGTGATTGATAAATCATATTGATAACATAAGGGAAAACTAGATTCATCGCACCTCTAGAATTCACTTGACCATTTGAGTATTACCATTTTTTCTTGTTTATTATTGATGGCTCAAAAGCTACCTTAAAAACCGTAGGCAAGTGCACCTATCATTTTATAGTATAGATTATTGAGTACCGAGTGTCATTCCCACGAGGATTGTAAGTACTAATAATTACCGTCTTTTTTGTTATTTAATCGACAATTTTCGAGTTTTTGTTTGATGAAAAAGGAAAACAAATTATAAATTGCAAAAATGAAGGAAGATTTGTAAAATAAGAAATCAAGAGATAGAAATGTGTTTGAATGTAAATCCCTCTAGAATGTTTTTGTGGTTTGACAAGTTAAAAATACAACTGTAAGCCCTTACAAAAAACCAACCTATTTTAATAAAATCTCATGTCTTGTGGACCGTAGAAATTCCCAATTTAAGTTAAACCCTTTCTCAAGGCGAAAAACTTCTAATCTCAAGTTGATTAACTCAAATCTCTTTCTAGTTAAAACCCCAAGATCGCATTATAACGATTTGTGAATTCTCATATTAGGTTTGACCCTAATCCGGAAGATTTATGTCGCCCTATATCTAGGATTGCATGCAACTCTTTTCACTTATATAGGTTTTATTTCACCATGAATCTCTCGATTTCCTGGATGAAAAATAAACTTCAAATCAATATTGCGCATATATCAATTCGAATGAACGAAGCATAATATAAGTGAATCACACAAAATATGAAGATTTTATTAAAAACATACACACCTTAATCACAAATCCATTCTAGAGTTCATTACATTCAAACACTAGAGTTTAGCTACACATGATTTTGACCAAAGAATAAATTACACAAGAAGATTTAAGTATTGTAGACATGGTGTACTTATCTTTCTCAAAATCTCAATTGACTTCTTTCTTGATTGATGATGTTGCTCCAAGCCTTCTTCTCTCCAATATTGCCCCAAGCTTTCTCCTCCAAGACCCCTTGATCCCAATTCTACTTAATGAAATGAATACAATGAATATTTTCCGAGTATCTAATGAATGCCTCTCCCAACTTCAACCCTCGCTTTTATAAGCAACCAATACATTGATAGTACTTCTTTTTGTTAAACAATTGCCTCCATTTTCATTGTTGGTTGGTGAATTCTTGTACTCAATTGATGATTGAGGGAATATGGGGACATGTTGCGGCAAAAAATTGGGTGTTAAAGGTGTATAAAAGTGGTCAAAAAGCTTGGTAGGTGAGTTTTCCATAATTTTCGCATGGAAAAGTTGCGGAAAAGTGGCCCTGACACGCCCGTGTCGCCCGCCTGCGGGCCGGGCCGTCTTTGTTTTAGCACACAGGGAATCGGGAGACATGGTCGTGCTTCCCAACACGGCCAGCCGTGTCTCTGACACGACCGTGTTGGGGAACACGGCCTGGCCATGTCGGAGGTCGTTTTGTGCAAAAAAATCGAGTTTTTAGCTCCCGTGAACACGACCGTGTTGCCCAACACCCCACGCCCGTGTTGGACCAAAAAGGCCCGAAATGACGTGTTTGGCTTGGAATTTCGAGCGTTTTTGCATCCGTAAACTCCCCGGTATGTTTTGACATGAATCCATGGTCCGAAATTCACCAAAATTAGCCCCGAATGGTCAATCTACATCAATAAAAGCACCTCGGAGTAATATGAACTATGTACAATAAAAAATTTACAAAACTAACAATAAAATAACTCGAATTCTACTCAAATATACACATAAAACATGCATAAAAAGACCCTTATCAATTATCTTCTTAATTTTCGTAATTATTTTTAGTATAATAACTCCATCCATTATTGAATTTCTAAATAAAGTTAGACTATTATATTATAATACTCAGCAATAATTCGAATTATTCCCTGTGGAGACGATAACCTTTCATATATTCTATACTAAATCTTGACACCGTACACTTGCGGTAAAGAATATCTCTAACACCGGCGAACTGAGATGAGTGAGGCCTTGAGTGACGTCACACCCTAACGTAACACCTACTGTGCAGATGCAGATTTTGAGAGCGACAGACTATGAACTTGTATGCACGAATTTTGCTGATTGTGAACGTGTATTCCACTGAATGGAAGGGCCTTTATTTATAGGGAAAACACAAGGATCCTCCAAAGGACCTTAATAATTTGTACTCAATCATGTTCATAATCATTGATCAAGTCCTTCCTTATCTTGATTTTTTTTTTTTTTTTTTTTGAGGAAGCCTTCCTTATCTTGATTGATTTGTGCAAAATCAATCATTCCAATTGTGGCCTCAATCAGTTTATGAAGGATTTGATGAACTCAATCAAGATTCCATAAAATTGGTGATTTGAGTCAAAATTGCCTATTTAACAGATAAATTCAAGCAACTTACCAAACACCATATTTTGATCAATTTACCAACATTCCACATAAGTTTGATACTTTTCCCATAAATATATCTTTCCAAGTGTAGTAATTGTGCATCGATTTCTCAGTCACCAATAAATGGTTTTGTGAAAATAACTACACCACTCATTTCCAAAATTAACGAGTCTCCACACTTGGAATTTTGGCTTTACCAAAACCAATTTTTCCAACATTAACCTTGAAACCGACGGCTTTAACAGTCGGTTCCACCACATTCCACCGCCGGTTCTAACTGCCGGTTCCACGATTTTTGAGATTAAGGTACCAGAACCGATCTATGCGGTTCAAATTTTGGAACCATTGACCATAATTCCAATTTCGGTTCTATTTGGCCAACCCTACATGCACCCCTTATTTGTGTATCAACCCAACCCGCTTTTGTCGACTGACAACGCCATTGATTAGTGTAAACTGTGAAGAATGAAGAAAGATGGGGCCAAAACAAATCTCTAAAATTGAGAGCAATGATTTGGTGGTGCATGAGGACAATGGATATTGGATCCCTACCGGCCACGATCTTTGCATCCGTTGGTTTACGACGGCCCCACCGTGTCGAGAAAATGGTCGGCTCTCCCATCCCCGGTTTTTGTGGGACCTGCTCCTTTAGAAGACTCAAACGTTCTTTTCCAACCAAAAAAGTGACATTTGCAAAATCTCACATTATTCTCTCGGTTCATTAATTTGTGCCCAATTTTACCATTATGGAGGCTATATAGTGGATGAAGCGACAATTTTGTGAATTTATTATTTAATATTTTGTAGAATAATAAATTAATAATTGTAAGTTTATAACATTATATTCTTGTGATCTTGTCAAAGAAAATATATTTGGAAAAGGTGATTTTATTTTTGTACTTTTATTTTTTTAGAATAAAATTTTATTTTGCTACCTGAAATAAAAAAACTATATATGAACAATAATTAACAATATTGTTGAGGGCAATGAGAAATTGAGTGTTTCAAGTATGAAGCATTGAAATTAAAATTACGAACTTATGAATGCATGCCATTTATATGAGTCTAATTTCAAGTGTTAAGAGTTAGTTCTCAAACATTGACTTCTTATACTAGATTCCTTTATTTTTTAAAATAAATGATAAACAACCTTGTTACCAGGGGCGTAGCTAGAGGGTGCTACCCGGCCCCCGTCACACCCCAAATTTTTTTTTTTGTCCTGTTTTTTATGTGGAAAAAAAATAAAAAAATTATATTTATTTTTTTAAGAGGAAAAATTAATTGAGCTATGGGAAAATGGGGGAAAAAAATTTGGGCTAGAGGTAACCAGTCGAGCTGGCTACGTCCCTGCTTGTTACCAACAATTACTTAGATTTCCAAATAAATATTAGAATATTAAAAAAGGGGTGGCTATGTTTTGTCGTGAGAGGGAATATTTTGAGGAGGTTGTTTTGGGAAATGAATTTGCGAATAAAGATGAATGGTCCATTAAATGTAATGATTTTTTTTAGTACAGTAAATGTAATGTTTGGTTTTGCTTTGGGGAGACATTTTTTATCCGGTTAGTGAAGTTACATGACATCACCCATTTTCATGAATTATGTTATATTTTTTAATGTTAAAAGGATGATAAAAAGTAATTGAATAAAGTATATAAATATTAATGTATAATAGAATAATATAAGAATGTGAATAGTAGGCCGTCATCTTTTTATATTTTTAAGGATAATTACAAGTACTATCTTAAAGTTTAGCCTAATTACAAAAAAACTCCCGTTATCTTCAACATTACAAACATTTCCTTAAGACGTTACTAACACCCCATTGAGATTTGTATTAGCTTCTTCCTAAAGGTGCAATATGTAAAATAGAAACAAATGCCAAATGGTTATTTATAATTGAAATTAGGCTAAACTTTGGTAGTGTGTAATTAATATTTTTTTTCTTTGAAAAAAAACAACTAATTCTTTTAGGGGAATTAAATCGTCAATACACGCCATCCTTGTGAAAGAACAATTCCAAACATAGTAATAAGCATAAAATATTTATGACACCAAGGTGACGAGACTATACCACCAGTCATTTGGCCTAGTGGTATCACTCTCTCTAATGTATTGGAAGGTCAAAAGTTCAATCCCCAGTAAAGTGTTTGTGCGTAACTAAAAAGAAAAAAGAAAAAAAAAGTGACGAGACTATCATTTTCATTTTCGGACAAACTTTTATTGTTGATGAAAAAGATATTTCAGTGAGTTCAGTGGAACAGGGGCTGCCGACATTATTGACCACATCCATGTTACTGATCTATGTCACTAAATAATCAAAAGCGCAACCATTTGTGGGATGTCGTTAGATCATGTGTCGTATGTCGTTTTGTTGGTTGTTTTCTTATAGGGCTGGTTTAGTTTGCACCATGTGCACTTGCTAGTGGATTAACCAACCCTCTTTTTGTGGGGTGTGGGAATTAAAATGACAAGAGAATCTACACAATTTGGGTATAGTGCCATGCTTTCTATATGTTGCAATTAAAGGACACATATACATTGATTCAAAAATATATAATATTGGCATGACCACGCTTTAGTTAAAAATTAAGGTAAATTACACAAACTATGCCTTAGGTTTAGTCTCTCACAAAAAAAAAATCAGTTAAATTTCAAAATTACAAATTAATTATCATCTTAATAGAGGTGATCATGGTTCCGGAACATTTGGTTTCGATTCCAAAGTCGCCGGTTTTGGTTCCTCCAAAATGATAATATTAACCTGCTTACGTATTCTCTTATATTAGGGTATAGAGGAATTAAAATCCACATAACTCACTTATAATATTTGGTTTAAAAAGTGTCTCATGCGGTTGCGAATATAAAATATTATAATAAATATTTAACATATTTTTACCAAAATAATAAAAATCGTCGGTTTTAAAATTGAAATTGGCGGTGTTCCACGTTTTTTGACACCAAGAAATCATAACCAGAGCCGGCCAACACAGATTCCGATTCCGAAAACCGTGACCACATTTTCAATTTCGGTTCTAGTTCCATTTGGTCACCTCTAATTGCGAAACCACATTGAGGTTTGTAATCTTTATTTAACAAATCGCCCATCTTGAAGGTGTAAATTATAAAATAGAAACAAAGTTGTTGGCGGCAAAAATATCATTTAATATTTAATATATAATTCAGTTTATATATTGAAATAATATTAATAATTGCCCAATAATCAATGAGCTACAGATGGAAAACCTAGCCCAAAGGAGTTTGAGACTGGCCCACAAGCCACTTTATCTTATATGGCCCACAAGGCCCATCACCAAAATATATAAAAGTCCATCCTCTTTATCTGTAAGAAAAATGCCTCATAATCCTTATAATCTCACTTAAGTATTATTCAGTATTCAGTTACTGTCTTATATTCTCTCTCGTTCACTGTGCTGACTTGAACGTCGGATGGGCCTCCCGGGGCAATCCCCTAACATTTGTGTGTGTGCATACAAGTTCCCAGTGGAAGACTTCTCGCCTGGAGAGAAGAAGACTTAAACTTTATTAGAAACCATAACTTGTAGTGCTCTGCCCTAGAAAATAACATCAGAGGTATTTGTAATTCTCAAAGATAGCTGTGTTTTTTTTTTTTGTGGTAATTAGACTAAACCTCAAAGGTACGTATATTTTTATAGTTATCCCTAAGAAATTATATATATAGTAGGATATTTTGGTGTTCGATTTGAGGTCTATCAAGAATTAATCGGGTCGAATTGAACTAAGTCTTTGAATATCCAAACTGATTTATCACAAAACAAGAAGTTAGATTTGTTGTGGTGACTCTTAACTAAAACATTTGGATGCCTGAGTATTAAGAGTTTAATTGGAACAAGTAAACATGAAATATCAAGATTCAGTTTTTTTCACTAGGCATTAAAGGGGCATGCATGCTCACGTGTTGGGGAAATGAAACACAACATTGTCATTTGAGCATATCATTCTTCTAAATAAGACCAAGCACACAATCACGGGGCTTAGCTTACCGACCATCATAAGAGACTTAACCCGTTTCTTGTGGGATGGAGGTCATAGATTGAAAATCCCACTAGCATCAAATTGTTCTCCGGGCATATGCGAGCTTTGGTGAATATTTAGTGAAACTCATGTTCGATTCGGTAAAAGATCAATTATTTTTAAGTGCATACATTGTCCTTCGGTATAGTCAAACAAATACCAGTTTTTTTAAGCAATAGTTTTGCACCATAAGTCAACAGTCAAACCCCCTCAAATTAGCAATATTGTACAAATTGACAAGTGGTTTTTTTGCCACCACTCTTCCAGGTATTTTTCCAGAAAAGAAAAGGAAAACAATAGAATATAAAAGCATCTTATAGAAAAATTTAATGGGGGCTGGGAAACATTGAGCCGTTTCTACGACATCTTTTGTTTGTCCAAAGGCATAGAATAAAACATAAAAAATTATTGTAAAAAATTACATGATTTTAGCACTACAACATTCAATTACAGTGTGAAATCGTGTATCTTTTTTAATTGGGGTTATTGATTTTTTGCAACCTCTACTATAGGGTTATTGCGGTTTTAGTCCTGTATTATTTTTTTTTTTGTGAAAATAGTACCTAAACTAAACGAATTTGTTGAAATGCAACCTAATACACACCGGCGATGGAATATTCCACCGGGATTCCATCACGTGACACGCACACCCCTTTTTTTTGTTGAAAATAGTACCTAAACTAAACGAATTTGTGGAAGTGCAACCTAATACACACCGGCGATGGAATATTCCACCGGGATTCTATCACGTGATACGCACACCCCTTTTTTAAGGGTATTTTCGTCAGTTTAGGTTGTCATTATTTATAAATGGACAAATATATCCTGTCATACCAACTAGGATTTATGGTCAGGAAAAATGAAATTCTAGCACCAGAAATAAGCCAAAGAATCTATCACCGCTGCCAAATGACAACCGACAAATGAGAAAATTTTCCAAACTCAAGAAAGCAAATTTTTTTGAACCAATTGCGAAAAATAATAATCGAAATTTACACACAATTTATTAGAATACGACCAATGGCTCCAATCAAGCAAATATTCGTGATTGTGGCAACTGAGACTATCTACTGAAAATTATTGTGACTACATACAGAAAAATATAAAACTTTCCTCAGTAAACGACATCCCAACAACACTCTCACCACCATTTTCGGAAGAAATCTCTCCCAATTCAAAACAGACGAAGTATCCGCCGCCGCTACCTCCACCTCCGCAGACCCCCGCCGTCGGTGAAATCTTTGCTTGCTTGCTGTTTTTTCAGCTATCTCTGTTTCTGAAAATGGAGACCTCATTTCTGAAAATCTCTCCCAATTTCTGGTCCGTCTTTATATTGTGGAAGAGAATTTTGATTGCCATTTTTTAGTAATAGAATGGATTTCTGAATGAGAAGGGTAATTTGAGATATTCGAATTAGGGTTTATATTGTGGAAGAGAATTTTGATTGCAATTTTTTTCACAGGGTAGAGATTTTTCGGAGGTTAATGATTTGTTTAGTTTAGGGTTCACAACTTGCAATTTGGGAACGCTAACCCCTATTTGGGTGGGAGATTAATGACAACCTAAACTGACGAAAATACCCTTTAAAAAAAGGGCGTGCGTGTCACATGATGGAATCCCGATGGAATATTCCATCGCCGGTGTGTATTAGGTTGCATTTCAACAAATTTGTTTAGTTTAGGTACTATTTTCACAAAAGAAATAGTACAGGACTAAAACCGCAATAACCCTATAGTACAGGGTGCAAAAAATCAATAACCCTTTTAATTGGCCATTGTAAGTTCAAAAGAGATATTAATGCAATGCTAATAAATGCAAAAAAATACATAAAACTAGCAAAAAAGATAGAACTCAATTGGCTAGATAATATATGCTTTCATTTTGAAAATTTTCGTTTTGGTAGAGAATAGTGGTGAAAAAATTTTTGGAAAAAAAAATTGAATTTTGAGAGTGTGATTGGATGTGAGATGTAAAAGTAATGATGAGAGTTGATTTGATTTAAAAATAGTAAAATATGATTGAATGTGATTGGTAGTTAGAAATGTGTGAGTATGTGAATAATGACATTTGTGGGAGAATGTGTAATAATGATTATTTTTTTTGAAAAAATGTGTAGATGTGATTGATAAGAGAAAAAATGAGAAAAAGTGGAAGTGAGAGAATAATATATTTTCTGAAAATTTTCATAAACAATCGCATTTTGGTCAAAAAAATTCTTCAACGGAACAAAAATAAATTTTCATTGACATCCAATCGCGGCTTGGCTTTTTCTGTTAAATTCAGCCAATTTGACTTGGCATCAATCATACTTAGTTTTGCATGAGTTAGCTAGTTCTCATATTTGTGAAATTGCATGACTTTTGGTCTCAACCCATTTGAAGGCCCTAAATTATTATTAAAGACAACAAAAATGAAACAATGATCTTAGGCCTTCTCATTTTCTAGCTTTTTGTTACTTTCAAAATATTCGTGTATTCATTTTGTTTAGATCAGTATATAGGGATGGTGGGCTGGTGGCCTACCTAAGGAAAAAAAAAAAAAAAAAGATCTTAATTAGAGGAATATGAGTGTCTTTCTAATTGTCATGCTATCGACACATATTCATATGTCAATATGCACTTGTATACTATGTTATAATATACACTTTTGGGCAATTACTACAAAAATTCGGAGTTATTTATTTTTGTCTTAGTTCTTTGACATTTTTGTTCGTTAAATCTTTTCCAACAACTAAAATGTAATATATTCGATTAAAATATAAACTTTCATGGTCTACCTAAGAAATTGAACTAGTAAATTGAAACCTTGAGTTTCTCAAAATTCTCTCTCTACGTTCTCCTCTAGTTAGGAGTTTTGTTCTCTTTCAAGAGTCTGTTCCCGTTTGGGTTGATTAGGGTCCGTTACCCTTCCGCCACCACCATTCATTCCACACCGAGCTTTCGCCTCGTCCCCCACCTCCCCCCTCCTCGCATCCCCCCACCACACTTACCCCTGTCTATATCTCAAGAGGGCTTTCGTGTTCCGATTGGAACTCTTCGTTCCTACTAGGACTAGGAATATTTCTTCCTGGCGCCGATAAGCCATACGACAACCACCGAAAGATTCTTAACCTCTATCTACTTTGTGCCTTCCCTTGATCCTTGATCCTCCTCTTACGTCTGGTTTCTTTTTTCTTTTTCCTTTTACTCTTTTCTTTTTTTTTTTTTCTTTTCTTCCTTTTTTATTATTACTTTTTCCTACCTTTCTATCCCACTTCTAGATGTCTCCTGCTTTATGTTTGTTTAATGCATGACCTGACCTTAATTCCTGCAATTGTAACTTTTTCCCCACAATTGTAACCCACGTTGTCTATCTTGTTTTCTTTTTTTCGTTTTTTTTCCTTTTCTTTTCTTCTTCCCTTCTTTGAGTTTGTCAGGGTTTTGTTTTTTGTTACTGGGTGTCTTGTGCAGGTGAGACTTCTCGTTAGTTGTGGAGCTGAATAAAATGGATGACCTTACGGAACAAGGGACCATCCCCCGAAAGAAAGAAACCAAATGCCCCGTACCTACGATTACTCCACACACATCTATTCCAACGGCGGTGACAAAATGCCACGAGCGCTCACTTGCGAACCCAATGAGTTGCTACGATTGGAATCGCTAGGGGCTTGGGAACCCTCGGACAGTTAATGCGCTAAAAAGAGAAATCGTCGTGAAGATCCCGATATAGTTTTCCTGATGGAAACAAAGCTACTAACAACTGAGATGACGACCGTCAGTGAGGCGGTCAACTATCCGAATTGTCATATTGTTGATTGCGATAGAAGTAACGGAGGAAGGAAAGGTGGATTATGCCTTATGTGGAAAGACACACTACATATCCAAGTTAAGTTCTCATCCCTACATGCTATTGACGCGGAAGTGGGAAATAATGGCTCAGACGATTCTTGGCGCTTTACGGGGATTTACGGGTGGCCGGAGGAAAACTTAAAGGAACGCACCTGGGAATTAGTTCGTGGACTGCATGACCAAAATAACACACCCTGGATGTGCATAGGAGATTTTAACGAAATCCTGTTCGGGTTCGAGAAAATTCGGGGTCGACAAAAAGATGAGGCTAAAATGAGGGCTTTTAGGGCAACCATGCATGACACCTAGCTAGATGACTTGGGCTTTGAGGGTTATCGATTCACGTGGACAAATGGTCAACCAGGTGAGGCCAACATACAAGAGCGACTCGATCGATCATTGGCGAACATCGCATGGGTTACCAAATTCCCTAGCTATCGAGTTATACATAAAACTCGAGTAGCTTCGGATCATAGCCCTATCATGGTCTACTGGTCGAAAACAACTACTAAAAACCGAAGGAAAAGATCACGCCGGTTCCGTTTCGAAAAAATGTGGCTCCAAGAGGAATCTTGTAAACCCTACATCAAACAAGCATGGCTATCATCTATAGAAACTCAAACCCCTGAATCTATGAGTAGCAAAATCCACAAATTGGGGCTATCCATTTTAACTTGGGAAGCAAAACACTTTGGGCACATAGGGTCCCAAATAGAACAAACTCGGGTGCAAATCACACACATCCAAAGACTTCCGGCCACTGTGCAGAACCTGTACGCGTCAAAAAAACTAGAAAACAAGATGGATGAACTAATGAAACAGGAAGAAACCATGTGGTATCAGCGAGCTCGGGCAAATTGGATGAAAGATGGGGATAAAAACACCGCATTTTTCCATCGCACGGCAAGTGGATGGAAAAAGAGAAATACGATCGAAAAAATTCGAACCGAAGATGGGACAGTGGTGGACGATCGTGATGCCATCAAAAGGGTGTTTACAAGTTATTTCTAAAACCTTTTCACCACACAGGGGAATCTGAACATGGATGAAGCCATTGACGCAGTGGAACGCAAGGTAACTGATGAACATAACGAGAAACTCATGGCACCTTTTAAGGAAGCAGAAATTATTGCACTACTGGACCAAATGCACCCTACAAAATCCCCGAGACCAGACGGTATGCCAACTCTCTTTTATCAACAATTCTGGCCGACTATTAAAGGTGATGTTACCCAGGTTGTCTTAAGCATCCTTAATAATTCTGCTAACCTGGACCTCTTAATCATACTCACATAGTGCTCATCCCAAAAAAGAAAGACCCGAACTGCCCGAGCGATTTTAGACCCATTAGTCTTTGCAATGTTATTTTTAAATTAATCACCAAAACCATTGCTAGTAGACTCAAACAAATCCTCCCCCATATTATTCATCCTTGTCAATCTGCTTTTGTCTCGGGACGTCTTATCACTGACAATGCTCTACTAGCGTTCGAAATTTTCCATGCCATGAAATCTAACAAAGCTAAAAATCGTGGGTCCTTTGCGCTTAAACTTGATATGAGTAAGGCGTATGATCGGGTCGAATGGACTTTTCTCGAACGGGTCCTCTTAAAATGTGGTTTGAATGATTCGTTTGTGTCTTTAATTATGAGATGTGTTACTACTGTTTCCTATGTTGTGACTGTTAATGGCGAACCTGGTCCGATTTTTACTCCTTCTAGAGGGCTCCGCCAAGGGGACCCTCTATCACCCTATTTATTCCTCTTTTGTGCAGAAACTTGTTCAGCATTAATTCGATGAGCGGAATCTTTAAGGCAAATTCACGGAACCAGGATTTGCAAGCGAGCGCCCCCGATTTCCCACTTGTTCTTCGCAGATGACAGCTTAATTTTCGGTCGAGCCAACTCCAGAGAAATTGACGAAATAAGACGGATTATTCTGTCATACGGTGAAGCTTCAGGGTAGGTTGTAAATTTCGAAAAATCTGAGATAAACTTCAGCAAAGGAGTCCCCATCACTACTGCACAAGAATTGGCTGATCGACTTAAAGTCCGGAAAGTGGAAAAACACGGCATCTATCTGGGGTTACCAGCTACGGTGGGACGGTCAAAAAAAGAAATCTTCCAAGGGATCATTGATCGAGTTGGGAAAAAGCTAAAAAATTGGAAAACAATAACTCTTTCTGTAGCCGGAAAATTAATACTCTTAAAAAGTGTTGCCCAAGCCATACCCACATATTTAATGGGCTGTTTTCGGATGCCAAAGCAAATTTGTGATAAATTAAACTCTCTCATTTCTAACTTCTGGTGGGGACAGAAAAATAGTGAACAACGTATCCATTGGACTTCGTGGCGCAAATTATGCATCCCCAAAAAAGAAGAAGGACTGGGATTCAGAGAGATTGAGGCTTTTAATTTAGAAATGCTTGCAAAACAAGGATGGCGGTTGGCAACAGATGAAAACACCCTTCTAGCCCGAACACTTAAGGCGTGCTACTTTCCAAACGGCTCTCTCTTAAATGCGAAAATCAGATACAACCCTAGTTTTACGTGGAGAAGCATCATGGCAGGGAAAGCGATAATCGAGAAAGGAGTTAGATGGAGAATCGGGGATGGTACAACTGTCCGGGTATGGACGGACCCTTGGATTCCGACGCTACACAACCTTCGGACCTGTAGAGGGATCGAAGCTCCACAAGATGAGTTGAGTGTTAGGGATTTGATGCTCCCCAATGGAACCGAGTGGGATGAAGGTCGAATAATGAGCATTTTCAACGAAGAGGATGCCCAACAAATTCTTAAAATACCACTTCGATATACGGGAGGACAAGATGTGTTAACATGGGTACTTAATCCAAATGGACGTTATTCAGTGAAATTCGGCTACAAACTTGCTAGGCAGACTGCAAACGCTGACAGTGCCTCTCCCTCCGGAAACGTACCATGGGTCTGGCAGTGGATATGGACTTTAAAAGTCCCACCGAAAATTCAAATTTTCATTTGGAAAGCCATGCATGGAATCCTTCCTACCAAGGCAAACCTCCTACGTCGGGCATGCGGTATTTATCCACTGTGCGGGAGATGCCATAGCACGGAGGAGAATATGGAACATGCGCTTAGGGATTGCCTGTGGAGCTAATTTTACTAGAAAGCCTCACCCCTACGCATCTCGGACCATATTCTTCAGGAAAGCCATGCAACCATTTCTGACATGATCATGGAGATATCCAAGGTCAAAAATGAAGAGTACGCAACGCTATTTGCGGTCTTATTGTGGGCTTTATGGTATTCTAGGAATCTGCTCCAATTCCAAGGGAAAACCATCAACCACCAAGACTGTTACAATATAGGGATGAAATGTCTGCATGACTACCAATAGGTACAGGGCTCTTCCAACACTACAAGCAAACTGAACTCCCCCAAGAAATGGAAAAGACCACAGAAGGATTTCTTAAAAATCAACACAGATGCGTCGGTCCGAGCTGGAATCGGGACTGGGCTAGGCGTTGTGATCCGCAACCATGAAGGCAAAATAGTGCAAACCCTTGCAAGGAAATTACCGCATGCTTTCGAGATTGATGTCGTGGAAGCCCTTGCATGCCGCGAGGGTGCCCTCCTTGCCCGAAACCTCAATCTCCAAAATGTGGAATTCGAAACGGATTGCCTTCAGTTGGGAAACGGACTCCGCAACCGACACGAGGACCTATCATATCTGGGAAGCATAATGGAAGATATAAAAGTGATAAGTAGGGACTTCGCCTCAGTTGCCTTCAACCACATTCCAAGGACAGCGAACGAATTGGCTCACAAGCTTGCTAGTTTTGCTTTTGATGTTTCATGTAATGGTTTCTTTTCTGGTATAATTCCCCCAGACTTTCCACACGGGGTCACTTCTGATATTTGTAATCCTGTTTGATCAATTATAATGCACTTTGCTGTTTTCCTCAAAAAAAAAAAAAAAGAAAAGAAATTGAACTAGTCCCTAGAAAACCCAAAATGAAATATTATTACACATGGCAGTTAGTTTAGTTGTGGGCCAATGGAAGCCCACGTGCAGTCATCTGAAGGCCCTTAATTCTTGGCCCGATACATTATAAATGTAGGCGAATTTGTTTTTTTATTACAATGGGGGAACTTGGGGAGGGAACACACGCACCCGTATATCAAACCTGTGTCATTCACCCTTACAACACATCTCTCAAGCACTAGAGCACAAGGTTGATCCCTATACATGTAGGCGAATTACAAGTCCAAGAATATTGGACCACATTCCAGAGTGAGTTTTTTCACTAATTATGAGAACCAAAATCAAGACCATACTTTGCACATCCTTTTTTTTTTTGAAGGATTAATTGTTTACATCTGGGGCTCGTTTGGTTGGACTATGGTAATGTGCTTGATTAATTCCCACTCTACTTTTTGGCCTTTATCCAATGGATATTTTAAGGGCTAATAAGTTGTTTGTTTGAGTGATTGGATTCTAGTATTGGGTTGGTTTAAATAATAAGGTGTTTGGTTGGGTGTGATTTATACTATCTATACAATTCATTTTACACAATTGCCCTTACTTTATCATTTAACTTCCGTTTTTTACCTTCATTCCATTAAGCGTACTTTTGTCCATTCATATGAAACAGAGTTACTCATCCACATACAAAAGCCAAACTCTATCCTCGATATTTCCTCTTCACGGCGCTGGAAACCGACCAAACCAAAAATCGCGCACTAGAACTCAATTTCAGGTATGTACTTCGCCGTCCTAAATCGTATTCTTTTATCTGAATCGTTTGTTTTAATCTATCCCTGAATTGTTTGTTTGAAACGAACCCTAATCGTTTGTTTGAATCGAACCCTAAATCGGTTGTTTGATTTTGTGTTAGTCATGTACTCTACATCTGAACAGATTTTTCAATTATTGTGATATTAGTCATGTACCCTAAATCGCGCACTATGAATTGTTTGTTTTAACCGAACCCTAAATCGTTTGTTTGGATTGGACTATATTTTTAATTTTCTGAGGTGAAGCATTCAAAAAACAGACAATTGGCCCGAGAGAAAAAAGTAATACACCTGTTGCAAGTAAGTATACTTAATTAAAGAAGCTAGCATATATTTATTTTTCTGTTGTTCATAGCTATTTAGGATAGTTGGCCGAGATGCTGTAGTTTTTATCTAAGTTGATCGTATTTTCAACAACAAAACGGTTTTTTTAATTATAAGGAGTTGCTGAACTTTATCCTTCTTAAATTTTGTTAACCCGATTTTACCAAAATAAGCATTGTCGGGACTCTTGTGTTTATTATGTAGTGTCACCAAGTCACTCAAACTCCACTGGCCGTTCATATGGACAATCTCCCGGATGCCAAGTTTTGTGATTGTGGCATTGAAGTGCCATTACAAACATCATGGACAGACAAAAGTCCTGGCCGTAGATTTCATAGTTGTCCTGTACGTGTAATTTCTGATAAAATCTTATATATCATTCAAGATTAATTATAAAAAATCCACGACGATATATAATGTTTTATGTAATAGAATAATTTGCCAATAATAAACAAATGCAGGACCGTAGATGTGGATTCTTTGAGTGGTATGATCCTACGATGTGCAGACGGTCAATTCAAATCATACCAGGATTGTTAAGGACAATTAATACCCAACAAGACACCATAAATACCCCACGAGACACCATAAATCATCTGAAGAACCGTGAACAAAAAAATCACCTTGTTGTGATCATCTCTTGGGTTGTGATGGTTGTTGTCATATTCCTTGCCATTTTCATTAAAAAATAAAATGGTTGTTGCACTTTCTTTTTTATGGCTAAACTTTTAGCTTTAGTATTGTAATCAGACCTTTTGAATCAAACTTTTAGCTTCACTATTGTATTGAGACCTTATTTATATTTCGGACTGATTTTTGGTATGAAACTTTTGATAAGTTGTGGCCCGAATGCAATGACTATTTTTAGTATTTTCTTGTTGTTGCACTTAATTTTTATATTTTTTAGAGTACATAATTGTTGAACTTTACGAATGTTTTGAGTATATAATTGTTAATAGTATATTGTATGAAAAATGTCTATGTTAATAGTTATGCCTCAGTCAAGTAATTGGACACCTGAAGAAGAAGATTATCTATACAAAATGTTGAAAAGATGTAATTGTTATCTCCGAATGGATGATAAACATGAGTGGTGTATGTACTACGTTGTGTTGCGCAAGAACTTGGAAGACAATTTAGGAAGGAGTTCAGGCTTAGTAAACTGCAGAGTCAAATTCTATTATTCCTAAGAACTTTTGGTCTTTTGTTCAAGACATTGAAACTACGGTGCTACTTTTGATGCTGAACGAAATGTCGTAACCGTGGATGACAAATACTGGGAACGTATTGGCAAGGTAATAACACTAAAAAGTCTAGTTCTATTCACCATTCAAAAGAGACCATAAAATGAAACAGACACTCGTATTCAATATAACCAAAAGAGACCTATAAACCAACTGTTTCAAGAGACCATAAGTTGGGAAACAGACATTCGTATTCAATATAACCAAAAGACATTCCATCAGCATAATTAACAACCATTCATTCAGCTTAATTAACATACATTCCATCAAGACACACAAATGAACAATCTGCAAATGAACATTCCATCAAGACACACAAATGAACACGCGAATCGGCAAATGAACAGACAAAGTAGCAAATAAATAGACAAATATACTTCAAAACAAATGAACAATCTGCTTCATATTCCCTACTCAGAACATACAAATTAACAATTTTCCTCCCAATTTCCATGAAACCACAAATGTTATACTATTGGTTTCATCACAAAAATGACAAAAAATAGCCTGACAATTGATTATCAAGATTACAGATTCCCTGCTAGCTTCATCCTTGCAAACTCGACTTTGGCTTGATCGGCAAACCAAGAACAACTCCGGATCTTCTGTATTCTTCACCAAAAGCTTAGACACCAATAATTTTTCTTGCAAACTCAGGCCTTGTATAGTGCCGACAATCCCATAAACATCTTTCCTTGCCACAGAGATGTCATATTCATACCCAATGCGTTTGGCTATATCAGCCAATCTGGTATTAGTGTTCCGACAAAATGTACCCATGATCTCCACTAGTGGGTCAATTTCCTCTTACACCCGGCTGACTTTTTAGTGGAAGTAGAATTTCCAGGGGTTGCTTCAGGTTGACAGACAGACATCATCTCGGTTTCATCATTGTACTCCTCAAATAAGTTGGGAAACTGTTCCATGGGTTCTTCGTCAGGGTTTGACATACCATTACCATTTAGCACGTTGTTAACCGCCTCAGTGAAGCCCTCCGCGTATTCTCCTGTTGCCCTATCTTTCCCAAATATGTTAACCCAGTCATTGTAAAATGGCCAAGACTTGAATCTCATAAGACGTGCATTTGCATCAACCTACAAATAAGGCAAAGTTCAAACATGATTCAGTTTACATAGTTGACAATATTAAAAAGATAAGCTCACGTGCACTATTTAATCACACGCAACAACCTAAACCGTTACCTTGACATAGTCAGCCCATGCCTCATCATGCGCCTCAATCATTTTGGTTGTGTCGTTCCAGCCTATACCACTATGTGATAACATTGATACAAGGCTGCCGTAGTCCTTCTTCCACACATGTATTTTGGAGTTGATGTGCGGTATACCTTTGAGATCCGTACCAGGTAGTGCCTTTGCCTTTTCCTGTTCCAAAGCTTGTAAATATCCAATTTTAAAGCCATTTTCAGACTTCCACCCGATAGTGATAATCTCCTTCAACGCTGCAATCACGACCTCTTCTTCACGACGACTCCAACTCCTCATACCTTTGTCATTCCTTTTACGCGCACCCTTAGAACCTTTGCAATTAGCAGGCTCCATAAAACACCTGTTCTTCAAACCACAACCTGTTTCATTTGCAGCTAACTTAAAATGCAAACTGAAGAAAATGATATTCACACAACAAATTATTTTTCACAAATTGATATTCAAACAACCAACCATTCGATTTCACAAATTGATATTCAAACACCAACCATTCGATTTCAGAAATTGATAATCATACACCAACCATTCAATAGTCATATCTACAACAAATTAATATCAGAAATTGATATTCATACAATGCAACCAAGTTCATTAAAGTACAAAGTTCAAACAAATTGGTAACTGTTACAAACTGAAATAAGGCAAGAACATCAAATTCAAATACAACTTCATTCTTGTTCTCAACTAACCCCTAGCAAATGCCTCTCCACTCATTGTACATGTTATGAGACAAATTATCTCTCCAATTATTCCATGCCTGTGATGACTCTACAGTGTCAATGAATTCCGTATCAATATCATCTTCGTTGTCATCATCCGAATCATCACTCAACTCACCCTCTAATGGATCAATAGGCAACTTCATTCGGACAAAGTTATGAAGAAGAGCGCATGCCATTATTATCATGTTTTGGATCTTTATATCATAAAAGGATTGACTTCGAAGAATCGCCCATCTTTTTTTTAAAAGTCCAAACGTCCGTTCAATAACATTTCGAGATTTTGAATGGTTCATATTGAAAAATTCACGGGAATTTTGAGGAATTTGAGTTCCCTCCCCCCATTCATTCAAGTGGTACCTAACTCCTTTGTATGGAGTTGAAAAACCTTCTCCGTTCGTGTACCCGTTGTCACATAGGTAATAGTTACATGTCATCAGTATGTGTAACAAAATTTTATTGACTATAAATAAAACTAATGAAGGCTCAAGCCAACTGGAGACACCAATTATAACTCGAAAAACTATATTATTTAGATAAAATACCTTGGGGGACTTTCAAACCATTTGGCCTAGTGACTACATCCCGTAAAATTCTACAATCTGCAGCGGAACCTTCCCAATCACTTAAAACATAAATGAAATTCATGTTTATATCACAAACACCCAAGACATTTACGGCTACGTCGCTTTTCTTGTTCTATATCTCGCCTTATCCGATTCGAGATCTCGTGACTTTGATGTAAGTACCATCTAAAGCTCCTAGACAACCCTATACAATCAATAGATTCACTATACTTAACAATTACAAAAATTTTAGTCATATTTTAAACTTAGTAATAAATAACAATGACATTTACCTTAAACCATTTCCATCTTGGATTGGTGCAATTGTCCTCAATTGGCTTGGGACTTACTAGAAGCAGACTATGCAACCTCAAAACAGAGTTTAAAACATCATGGAAGTGCCTACTCACCGCTTGTTTGGCCTGGATCTCTTGAAATCAAAATGCACCACCCGATTTTTCTTATGGTGGCAAGAACATAAATAAATAATGCTACCTTTTACAGAATGGAGACATATCTAGAATCTACCAACCCCCAAAATGTTTTAACAAATAACACATCAGTCTACCAAATGCATCACGGGTCATCCTTAAATTGTCTAGACAGTCTACATCATTCATTGCAATCAAGTCATTCAAGTGTTCGACATGTTTAGGAATCCTATCTAGCATGTGATATCTAGTTCCTACTGGGCGATTTGATATTCACTTTTGAGAGCGCAACCGAATTATCCTTGTAACCAAATTCATTACAAAAAAACTTTCAATCATTATTTCCTCAATTATTAGAAAAACTTGACTCTTCTTCTCTCGAAATTTCAGCCATCGTTCACAAATACGTTGCAATATGAATCGATATTATTGCATAAAATGAACATACATGAATGTAGATACAAAAACAATCATATATATATGAAATGGCTAAACCGGCAAGTGAAACAACCATCACCGTATTTCATCAATCTAAGTAATAAAAACAATCACCATATTTCATCAATCTAAGTAATAACAACAACCATCATATTCTCAATATCTAATCGACGACATAGCAAAATATTACAAAGCATTTGACAATAACAAACGAAGGTGAAAGAAGGAGTCAAGATTAAAATCCTAAGATGAAGTGGCGACGAGAAGCGACCCTTTTTCCGAAGTGGCGACGAAACCGACGCCGGGAAATCGAACAAAATCTGCAAGGGTTTAAAGAAATGGAAATGAAGAAATCATATAGAACCATGACATTTCTCACAAAAACGTAAACGAAACCGATATTGGTGTACTTACTATGAGAAGAGATGCGCGGCGCTAGGGTTCGAACAAGGCCAGTAGAACAGTGAGAGTCGTGAAGAAAATTTCAGTTGAAATGTAACAGAGAATGCGTCTGATGTGCTTGGAAGGCAAAATTAGGGATTTAAGGGTAATGAGGTAAAATCATATTGAAGGATAAAGGGGGTTAATCTACATCCCACCACTAGGGTGGGATATGGTATAACAAAAATCAGCTGATTAATGACCGGGCCCAAGCATTTCAAGGGCTTGACCAGTTTGAACCAAACAAGATAAAAGGTGTGAAATATTAAAAAACTGTGTGATATCCCTCACATTAAGGGCAACCAAACAGGCTCCTGATGTACAAATAATGTAACTTACCCTTTCTCTCTTAAAAAAATATATGATATATTGTTTATTACCAAAATGAGTATACAAAGTTCAACCTTATTGAACAAGACATTTAGAGGGAAATTAATTGTAGCTCAGTTTGTTGAAGCATTGGTAACCCAGACCATTGACCTGAGATCAAATCCCTTTCATCCCTCCAGGACCTTGTAATCCAAAAAAAAAAAAAAAAAGACATTTAGAGCTTAATATCATAACCAGAGTGAGTTTATACTCTTTTTTCTCTAATCTTGGTGACAAATATGACTTAATGTTTATATTTAATAGAAATGTTTGCTTTGTTTACATGAGATGCAATAGCAGTTTCATGGACTATAAGCAATAACTTTTCTTATCCTAATTAGAATATGGCCCTAGAGATTTATTCAATTAGTTATGAGGCCCCTGAAAGCCGAAAATTTGTACTTTCTTCCCTAAACAAAATTTTATAAAGGTATAATTACAAACACCCCCCTCCCCCAAGGTTTGGCCTAATTACAATCAAAGATTTTTGGAAATTATAATGAGGTTTGATTTTGTCTTACATATTTCTCATTCTTAAACAAAAAAACATTTCACAAAGCCCTTGCATTTATAGAAATATTACAGTTACCACTTAAAGTTTAAGACAAAATCAAACTTTAACGTTTTTTTTTTGTAATTTTCAATAACCTCTGGTGTTTTTTGTAATTAGCCTAAATCTCAATTTTTTTGTTTAAATAGTTATTCCTTTTATAAAAGGATGAGTGGAAACAGCAGATTCTATATGGTGGCCAAAAGTCTTTAGGTAAACATGTATTTACCAATAAGTTTAATTGCAATAGTTAGACATGCAAATTCCAATAATTGAACATTCTCCAAAATTACTTATGGATAGAGCCATGAAAATCTATTAAATCCATCACATACCCAAACCAATACACAAAACAATCTCACAAAGAGTAAGACATGACTATCCTCAATATCCATTTTTGGGTGGTGGTAACCCTAATGATGCCCGGACTTATGGCTATGAACACTCAATTGGCCTTTGGCCTATCTCCTCCACCAGGATCACCACCGGTTTTAAACAACGGTATAATAACATGATCGATTTCATTAAGTATTGCGCCAAATATATGCATAGGTTTTCGCCTAGATTCCATAGACCCAAAGAAATATGTTGCGAACATGCTCGCAAGGTGAACATTCCGCTCTTTTGTAAGATTTTTCTTATACCAGAGACAGAGATGATATTTAACCCTGCTAAAGTAGCGATCATCGCAAAGATTGTGGCAAGCCGCTACGCCGCTTTACAAGATGTGGAAGTAAGTGTTAAATTCCTGATTACCACTGCATTTATCTTAAACACTTACCTAGGCAATTTTTTTTTCTTGTATCATTAAGATTTTGTATCCAAACAACTAATTAGGTTCCTAAATGCAGGCTACTTCGTCCGAAGGGGTCCACCAAAAACTCAAAACAACTCCTCAGAATTCCTTCCACCAAACTAAGACAATTCAGGAACAAATATTGACTAATGCAACAACTTTATCTTCGATTAATTAAATTAAAAACTGCTTATAAGTTGGGTTTGGAAGTGGTTAAATGATCACATATTATTTATCTATTAATAAAGCTTAAACTTATATATACTATTCTTATTGTGTTTTTTTTTATCTCTTTATTAGTGTAAGATTGTGTTTAATCAATTGTTTCAATTTGTTAATAATTTCACATATGATGTACTCGGGAAAAAAAAACATCTCATTTGATTACTAAAACAAAGTCTCATTTGATTATTGATGTTAGTTCATATATAAATACATCATAGTACTATCATACTATGTTTTTCAGGACTTGTTCGAATTCCTTAGGAACAGATAAATTGCATGAGGATGTAGTACTTGTCGTGGTAAATATATAATATATAGTCTATTCTAACCCCTCAGCTAGACACAAATGATATTGACTAAAAATATTAAAAAAAAATAATAAAAGAATAAAACGAACAATGGTCTTAATTAGGAGAATAGGATCGTCTCCTATTCTATAATCATGTGATTCTTAACATGCATATTCATTTGTGATATGCAGTTGCTATACTAAATTCTAATATAGACTTTTACGCAATTAACAAACATTATTATTTAATTTTCTTTTCCTTAGTTCTTCGGGATTTTCTTCATTAATTTTGTCATTAAATTTATAGTTACCTATAAAAATACCGACAGAATAAAAAATATTGTATTCCTGCAAACTATACCAACCAATTATCGACAAATCACTAAGGTTGCATTTGGATTGGGGAAGAGGACTTGAGAGAAAGTTTTTAAATTACTCCAAATGAAAATTATTTGAAATCTTCCAAAATAACTTCAAAATAGTTTCCAAGGATTTGAAATCCATTTTAAAATGACACAATCCAAACAATCTCAAATTTCAATGGGTTTGTTAGTGTAGATTTGAAATAGTTGCTCCAAATTCATCAATCCAAATGAATCTTAATAGTTTTTAGAGTAATTACCATAATTGCCCTACTTTTCGGTAAAAATACCACCAAATACGCTCATCTCACTTTTGTACCTATATTTTTCCTTTTTTACGCTCCTGCATGTTTTTTTGATTATTTTTACGTTTTTTTTTTGTTTTTTTTCCTTGTATTGCTTTATATGTTTCGATGTTGTTTTAATTTGTTTCTTTGTTGTTTCTTTGTTGTTTCGATATTTCAAAACAACTTTTACCTATTTTTTATGTTGCTTTTTGTCATGTATTGTTTTGTACATTGTTTCTATTATTTTTGTGTTATTCTATAATATTTTTAATGTTGTTCTAATAATGTTTTTTGTTGTTTCCATGTAGTTTTCAATGTGTAGATATAGTTTTTACCTACTTTCAAGCTTTTTTTTATTCATGTCTTGTTTTAATATTTTTCCGTTGTTTTAAGGTTATTTTCATACTATTTTTAATGTTGTTCTTATGTTCTATTGTTGTTTCTACATAGTTTTGATGTTTAAATACAATTTTTACCTATTTTTAAGCTCCTTTTGCTCATATGGTGTTTTTTCTATATTATTTACGCTTGGTTGTTTCCATGTTTTTTTTTTTTTCATGCATTGAATCAAAAATTGAATTGTGTTTTTTATTAATGTTGTTTCTATATTACTTTCGATTTATTTGATTTTAATATGTGTTATTTTATGTGTATATTTCTTGTTTTTTTATAAGATTTCGAGTATATAATGGATTACTTAACGGGCTAAAATTTATTTTTCCACTGATATTTAATTAGAAGAAACATGTTTGAAACAAAAAAAATAATAAAAATATAACAACATAAAAAAGTTCGGAAATTTTAGCCGGAGCGTAAATTTTTCCAAATTATTAAACATGATGGCTTGTCAATGTAATTGCAGGCGAATGGAAGCCCAGATTCAGTGATCTAAAGGCCTTAATTCCGTAGCCCAGTAAACTTAGGCGAATAAAAGTCCAAGAAAATCTTGGACCACATTCCAGAGCTAGATTATTTCAGCATTGCTTATTTTGAGAACTAAAAATATTATAAATACAGATTACCATTACACATTGTGTAAAACTATCAATCCTTATCTGTTAAAATTTGGAAGAGTTCGATTTCATCTTTGCATAAATATTATATTAGTTTATCTTATAGTCTAATTTATATATGTTGATTATAGGGATTAGTATTTGACGACTCTTTTTTTTCTTTCTAAAGTACAAATCTTAGTGGAGGAGAAAGTAGGCGAGAATCGAACCCAGGACATATGCATGAGTTTTACAAACATCTTACTACTAGACTACCAAACGATTCCAATATATTAGTATTTGATGACTCTAATTAAATATTTTTTAGAGAAAAACACTAAACTCTCCAAACTATGCGACTTTTTGCACTTTACCATATAAACTAATTTCTTTTACTCTTTACCATACAAACTACACAAGTTTTGTTCTTTGCCCTATAGTGGTCATCGCCCGATAATATTCTTGAATATTTCGACGTGCCCTCCATGTGAGGGTAAAATCATCTCTGCCTAAAATTCAAACAGAAGTAGTTACACTTTACCATTTGAACTTTATTAAGAATTTCACTTTGTCATCCGAACTTTGCGCAATTTTCACTTTGTCATATCAATATAAAAAAATTAAAAAAATACATGTATATACATTTATTTATCTTATTTAACACATAAAAATCACAAAAATAAGTTTAAACCATATTGTGAGTGAATCGAAATAGGAAATATAGCATATGCCAAAATTACTTTTATATTATATATATTATAGTATATATTACTTATTTTTGTATTATAATTTATTTTTTACATACTAAAATTAAAAAAAACACTAAATTGATATAATAATGATGATTACAGTATTTATTTTCTTTTTTTTTTTGCAAAATTTCAATTTACCGAAGTACCGACTGAAATACCAAAAAAGGTATGGTAAAAATTTGAGTCGAATTGATTATTTTGGTACAATACTCAGCACACGATGTGAGACAACTTTAGTCGATTATCACACTACATTGCTCTCATACTCTTACAAGCCCAGTAAACTTAGGCGAATAAAAGTCCAAGAAAATCTTGGACCACATTCCAGAGCTAGATTATTTCAGCATTGCTTATTTTGAGAACTAAAAATATTATAAATACAGATTACCATTACACATTGTGTAAAACTATCAATCCTTATCTGTTAAAATTTGGAAGAGTTCGATTTCATCTTTGCATAAATATTATATTAGTTTATCTTATAGTCTAATTTATATATGTTGATTATAGGGATTAGTATTTGACGACTCTTTTTTTTCTTTCTAAAGTACAAATCTTAGTGGAGGAGAAAGTAGCTGAGAATCGAACCCAGACATATGCATGAGTTTTACAAACATCTTACTACTAGACTACCAAACGATTCCAATATATTAGTATTTGATGACTCTAATTAAATATTTTTTAGAGAAAAAACACTAAGCTCTCCAAACTATGCGACTTTTTGCACTTTACCATATAAACTAATTTCTTTTACTCTTTACCATACAAACTACACAAGTTTTGTTCTTTGCCCCTATAGTGGTCATCGCCAGCGGAATATTCTTTGAATATTTCGGCACGTGCCCTCCATGTGAGGGTAAAATCATCTCTGCCTAAAATTCAAACAGAAGTAGTTACACTTTACCATCTGAACTTTATTAAGAATTTCACTTTGTCATCTGAACTTTGCGCAATTTTCACTTTGTCATATCAATATAAAAAAATTAAAAAAATACATGTATATACATTTATTTATCTTATTTAACACATAAAAATCACAAAAATAAGTTTAAACCATATTGTGAGTGAATCGAAATAGGAAATATAGCATATGCCAAAATTACTTTTATATTATATATATTATAGTATATATTACTTATTTTTGTATTATAATTTATTTTTTACATACTAAAATTAAAAAAAACACTAAATTGATATAATAATGATGATTACAGTATTTATTTTCTTTTTTTTTTTGCAAAATTTCAATTTACCGAAGTACCGACTGAAATACCAAAAAAGGTATGGTAAAAATTTGAGTCGAATTGATTATTTTGGTACAATACTCAGCACACGATGCGTACCTAGTTTTCTGTTCAATTATGGTTTTTGTTCGCTCACCAAATACCTATTGAGTTTAACCTATACTTGTAAGAGTATGAGAGCAATGTAGTGTGATAATCGACTAAAGTTGTCTCACAAGAAAAGTTTAGTCAAGCGTGTAATTATTTGAATTTATGAAAAACAAAAATAATTCTTTAACACTATAATAAAGTTTTGAATATGTAATTAATAATTGAACTAAGAATTAAAAGTACATATCTAAAGCAACGTCACATTAGAAAATTGGGATGAAATCAATATAACAAATGTCTAAACCTTAGAACAATTCAAAGATGTTTAAAACTACCAAAAACAAATCGATATCAATGATATTTATACCCACGTTAATCATAAACATAAACCTTAAATAATACCATTGATAGTATATTTTACCAAGGTAAATATAATTAAGTTTTTCTTTTACGAATATTTTTTTTAAAAAAAAGATAAATAAATATATATGCACATAATTTTCTTAATTTCCTTAAATTGATATGGCAAAGTGAAAATTGCGCAAAGTTCAGATTGAAAAGTGAAATTCTTAACAAAGTTCAGTTTGTAAAGTGTAACTACTTCTGTTTAAATTTTAGGCAAATACGGTTTTGCCCTCACATGGAGGACATATGCAGGAATATTCGGAGAATATTTAACCGACGATAACCGCTATAGGGCAAAGTGCAAAACCTATATAGTTTGTATAGTAAAGTGTAAAAGAAATTAATTTTTATGTACGTAAAGTGCAGAAAAAGGCATAACTTGGGGGTTTAGTGTATTTTTCTCTATTTTTTAACATGTTGATGTACCATCGGTGTAACACACCGCGGTTTCTCCATTTAAAAAAAAAAAGGATGTATTGGTAATAATCAAATGAGTATACACAACTCAACCTTATTGAAATGACATTTATAAAAATTCCACGGACTATAAGCAATAACTTTTCTTATCCTATTTAGATTAAGGCCATAGCGCTTTATTTAAATAGTTAATTTCAGGGCTCATCTCTTAAACGTGTCAACTTTTCCTAGACAAAATTTATTTGTGGATGAGCTGCAATTTATGTTGGGTAGTTAAAAGATCTGAAATTTATTAAGGGTTATTCTTACCAAGTCTCAAGATTTTGGGTGTGCAACAGTCACAATTAATACTCCTATAAAAAAACTACTCCGAATTGGCTTTAAATCATGAAGATGTTTTGAAAAATGACATTTAATTAATCTTTCCCAAAAACTCATTTACTCCTCTTCACCACTGCCAAAAGTCTAAGCAATCACATGGATAGGTAAACATCTCTTCATCAATAAGTTTAGTTATATATAAAAGTTAGACATGCAAATTTCAATCATTGATTCTTTTCCAAATAATAAAGCCATGCAAATCTTTAAAATCCCTCACATACTCATCCCATTACACAATTAAAAAATTAAAGTCACAAAGAGAAGACATGGCCATTCCCAATACCCATTTTGTGGTGGTGGTAACCCTTATGATGGCCGGAATTAATGTGGCTATGAACACTCAATTGGCCTTTGGCCAATACCCTCCACCACCCGGTTTTAAACAACGGTGTAGCGACATGATCGATTTCATTAAGTACTGCATGTTTTATATAAATAGGTATTCACCTAGATTCCATCATCCCAATGAAAAATGTTGCGAACATGCTCGCAAGGTGAGCATTCGGCTCTTTTGCAAGATTTTTCTCATACAACAAACGGAGAAGGTATTCAATCTGTGAAAGTGGCGAGGGTCGCAGAATATTGTGGCAACCCGCTACCTCATTATACAAAATGTGGAAGTAAGTCTCGGTTTCTTGATTATTACCACAACATATATTGCAAAGTGACCTAGTTGAACCGACTAATGGCTTTGAAAGTATGTTAGGTGCGATCCCCACCAAACACATTTGGTCAATATTGGAGGAGGGGCTGCCATTTTTTCAATTATTGGTGAAGAAGCCAAATTGAATTTGGCTGCATTATCCTTGACAAATTACTCTCAAATTTGCCTATAAAAAGGCTTGAGGGAGGAAGAGAATGGACACACCAACAAAGAGAGAAATCAAGAGAGAAAATAGAGTGTAGGCATTTGGAGTGATCAATTTGTGTGAGACAAATTGTGATAAGTGCGAGGAAACACTCGGGGTATTTTCTCTTGGGATAATACAAAGGGGTTGGGGAGAGTGTTCTTTGATAGCTAATAAAGTGGTTGTCGAGTCTTATATTTTTGGGTTTGGTCCATAAAACTCAAGGGGTGTATTTCTTGTACCGGAAATTCTTTATTAGTAAAGAACAAAAACTCTCGTGGACGTGGCGGGTTTTGCCGAACCACGTAAAATCATTGTGCCATTTTATTTTATGTCGGTGTTATTTAATTTTTGTCATCATCTTGTTGGTGTGATTTATCGGGTATTACGGATAAATCAAATCTCGGACCACGACACGCCTCCGCTGTGCCCAACAAGTGGTATCAGAGCCACTTGGTAAGCCGGGCAAGGTAGAAAATTGAGATTTGATTTTTTCCGGATGGACACCGTGGCAATGGCAAATCCATTCAAGGTGCAACAATTTGACGGCAAAGGAAATTTCATTCTTTGGCAACGAAGGGTGAAGGATCTTCTAGTTCAACAGGGCCTGGCACTAGCGTTGAAGGGAGAGAAGGGAAAACCGACAGAAATGAAAGACGTGCAGTGGGAAGATTTGAAATTGCTTATTGTCGGCCGACGATTCGACTTTGTATTGCGGACAACATAATCAATAATGTTGTGGATGGTGATTAAAGATTGACACGAGTTGTGGAAAAAATTGGAGAACTTGTATCTCGGGAAAAATTTATCTACAAAGTTGCTTCTAAAGCGGCAATTATATAGACCGAAGATGCCGGAGGGTGACAATCTGATGGATCACATGAACCGATTTCATGGATGGTGGATCAACTAGGGAAAGTTGGTGTAAAGATTGAGGAAGAAGATAAAGCCCTTTTTCTTACCTCTATCCCGGATTCATATGATAGTCAGTGACGACGTTCTTTATACGGGAAAGACACACTAGACTTGGAGCATATAAAAGCATCATTGTTGTCCCATGAAAAACAAAAGAAGGCAAATCAGGAGGAGGGACATGAATCTGCTTTGGTTGCTCGGGGCATGAATCGGAACGGAAGAAAATCTGGTGGTGGATCTGTGACCGGTCGTCGATTCAGGACCCGGGAAAGGGTGTTGTGTGCTATCGTTGTCACGAGGAGGGCCACATAAAAGGAATTGTCCTCGGAGAAAGAAGGATGATGACGGTGAAGGTGGCGGTGGTGATGCGGTGATAAGCTGCGGAAGACGGAGATGTTTACGTCTCGCAAGTATGGATACTTCTTCTCGAGACGGGTGGATTTTAGATTCAGGGTGCGTTATGCATGTGTGCTCCAGGCAGGATTATTTTGATTCACTTCAATTGCGAGGCGGGAACTTTGTCCTTAGGTGATGGGTCTACTTGTAGAGTCATGGGATTTGGAGTGGTAAAAATCAAAATGGGTGATGGAGCGGATCGTACTTTGGGTGGTGTGGCCTATGTCCCAAAGATGCGAAGGAATCTAATTTCCTTGAGCCAACCTGGATTCAAGAGGTTTGTGAGTATTCAATGGAGGTGGAGTCTTGAAAGTCACACGTGGCGGAGAGGTCCTAATGGTGGGAGAGAAGTATCGAAATTTATATCGTCCGGTGACCTCAAAGGATTCTTTGAAGTGGAGCGCCGGAAGGCTTCCGAGTGCGGGAGACGGGTGTGTAGGAAATCTGTGGGCGAGAGGATGGATCGGGGTCGTCCTCTCGGCGGTCAACTAGTGGTGTTGATCGATCGCACGTGTGTGTATTGGCCGATTGAATCGGTGGAGTTAGGACCTTCGATTCGGCATGTGCGAGATAACTAAAGGCCAATAGTGTTTGATGTTTTGGTTTTGCGGATAAAAGTGTTTGGTGGTGGAGGTGGAGATTGTTAGGTGCGGTCCCCACCAAACACATTTGGTCAATATTGGAGGCTGCCATTTTTTCAATTATTGGTGAAGAAGCCAAATTGAATTTGGCTCGCATTATCCTTGAAAAATTACTCTCAAATTTGCCTATAAAAAGGCTTGAGGAGGAAGAGAATGGACACACCAACAAAGAGAGAAATCAAGAGAGAAAATAGAGTGTAGGCATTTGGGGTGATCAATTTGTGTGAGACAAATTGTGATAAGTGCGAGGAAACACTCGGGGTATTTTTCTCTTGGGATAATACAAGGGTTGGGGAGAGTGTTCTTTGATAGCTAATAAAGTGGTTGTACGAGTCTTATATTTTTGGGTTTGATCCATAAAACTCAAGGGGTGTATTTCTTGTACCGGGAAATTCTTTATTAGTAAAGAACAAAAACTCTCGTGGACGTGGCGGGTTTTGCCGAACCACGTAAAATCATTGTGCCATTTTATTTTATGTCGGTGTTATTTAATTTTTGTCATCATCTTGTTGGTGTGATTTATCGGGTATTACGGATAAATCAAATCTCGGACCACGACACGCCTCCGCTGTGCCCACCAAAGTATTGTACTTATTCATGTATTTTTCTAGTTGCATATTTAAGATTGCATGATAAGTATGGACGGAACTAGATAATGTAGATAAGAACTAGTAGAAGGAGATGATTTGTTTTACTTTTTAGGGGGGCAAAATTTTAACATTTTATAATTTTAATTTATATACAAAATTTATATTAATTATATAAACATTTGAAGTTGGTTGGGGTGAGGGGAGGGGAGGGGGGCGACCGGCGATGCCAACCTCCCTTGGCTCTGTCCCTGACGATAAGCATATCAATTTATCAAGTGATATATACTGCCCCTGTTTTAACATTATTGTTCTGTTTGCAAATAGTATAAATTCAAACAGGTTAATATATTTGAACTAGCTTATTATATATATTTCTTGATCCAATTTAACAATTTTAACCTCCATATCAAACATAACAATATGAAAGGTTAATAATGCTAAAATTATTAAAAAGTTAATAACAGAAAATGTTTAAGTTGGATTGGGGAAAGAGAGTATGAATCAATATTGCACTTAGAATTATAATCAAGTTGGTAGTAAATAGAAGTGATCAATCTTTATAGAAATTGGGATGCAGAAAATATATTATTTGAATTATTAGTATTGTTTTAAGGAAGCTAATTAAATTAGCATGCTTCTCTATATAATTTTAAGAACCATTTACTTGTGAAGGATTTTTTTTTTTCCGTGTCTTATATAACGGAACGATATATTTTCTATCGATGACTAATTAGGCTTCCTAACTGCAGGCTACATCATCCGAATGAGTCCATCAAGAACTCAAAACAGCAACTCAGAATACCAATTCCATGCACTTAATAAAACAAGTTCAGAAATAAATGTTGATAGCAACAACTTTATATGTGAAAAAATTAGAATTTATGACTTGTTTCTGGAAGTTAATTATTTGTTAAATGATCACATCTTTCTTATCTAAGCAATTAACTTATTAAAGTGTATATGCTTAATGCATACCATTATTGTTATGTATATTGTGTTCTATTTTCTTTGTGAATGTAAGATTGTGTTTCGTTACATTATTTCAAGTTGTTCATTAATTCTTTTGCCATGCCAAACGTGGACAAAATGAAAGAATATATTGGAGCATATTAATATTTTCCAGGACTTGTCCAAATTCTTTAAAACGTGTGAATTATAATTGGTTAGTTGTTCTACCACGAGCTTGTAGTTCAAATGACATCGCTAACCATTTGTAAGAGTGTTGACCGGGGTTCGAACCCATGTCATTCAATTTCTTTGAAATTTATCTCCTCCCCTCCAACCAGTACTCCCAATTTATTTAAAAAATTGGTTAGTTGTTCCTCATGACTCAAGCCAACATCGGTCGGGTCTATTACATTAACTACCCAAGTGGATGGCATGAACTTTACCCATCGAGTCCGCAGCGAGAATCTTGCAATGGCCTCTAGTAATAACTATTAGGACTTGTTCTCACTAGCAAAAACGACTTGGGAATTTTATTTAGGGATAATTACAAAAAAGCCTCTGAGATTCGGGCTACTTACAAAAAAATCCAAAGATTTTTTAAAATTACAAAAACTCCACTGATGTTTGATTTCGTCTTACAATTTTCTTAGAGAAGCAAAAAATATTTCGAAAACCCCCTTGACATCTATAAAAATATTTCATGTACCTCCTTAAATTTAAGACAAAATCAAACTTGAGGGATGCTTTTGTAATTTTGAAATATCTATGGGTTTTTTTTTGTAATTAACCCAAATCCCAAGGGTGTTTTTGTAATTATCCCTTTTATTTATTGATGCATATTTATAAACAAATCTATGTGCCATCTCACAATCTTAACGGGACATCACAAACTTTGTGTTGGATTGAGATTTCCTGTTCAACATTCTTATTTCACTCTCTATTATTGTTGGATTAATCATTTTATACACATGTCATTCATTCACTGCAATAAAATAGTGAGTGGTTGTGGTACACTTATATGCTTGAAGGCTTAAGAGGGTGTTTAGGTCAACTCATAATTTTCTTAAAACATCTCATAAGACGTTTGGGAGCTAATAGAATATTTTCATGTGTTCAATAGAATTTTTAAATTAAATGGTAGAGTTACATAAACTCCCAAAATTAGATGTTATAGTCTTATATATATCATGCCCCTTCAAAAGATCATGACCAAAGACCAATTATTGACTTTTTTAAGATAATAAAATAGTCCTTGTTATATAACAACAATTTAAGAACACAAGAGAATTATTATAGAACTATCAAAATATTAAGAAATAAATATTAGAGAGATAATAATATTGTAGAGAGAATGTAATTTCTTCTATTTCTCTTTGATATTGTTGTGTATTATCATTCAACAAATTTCAACAATTTTATAGGTAAAAATGTAAAACTATTCAAGCATATCTATTGATGTTTCCTCCATTACATTTGCTAAAGCCTATTGATGCTTCTTCCACTAATTTTCATAAATATGCTAAAGTCCACATCAATTGACAAATTATCACAATACTCCCCCTTGGACGTAGCATTATAGGAAGTTGGATGAGTATGCCTCGTTAAAAACCTCACGCCAGAAAAACCATGTGGGAAAAAATCGGACATAAGGAAAAAAGAATACATTCTCAAAGCCTGACTTGTGCATAAGCTGCCTCGTTAAAAACCTTAAGCTGAAAAAACCCAATGGGATAAAAACCAGACAAAAGGGAAAAAGAGTTGTAGGTCCCAAGGGGTGAGAGTAAGGTTTAGAAGGGGGGGTTGAATAAACCTTACCAACTTTTCGATTTTAGTCCTTTAAAAAAAAAAGAATACATAGTTAATTAAATACACACTAAGTCCTTGAGGACATCTAAGTTAGTTAACCAAAGTTAGCCACTCAACGACTTCGATTGAGTACTGTTGATAGAATAACTCAAATGTTTAGTCCAAACCTTAACTTGGATGTGATAAGATTTTCAATGGAAGATTTAACACCCTTGAATTTGGTTTAAGTTTGTTTTAACACTTGATTTTAGCACTTTGTTAATTATTAGTTGGATAGCAACTTATCGTGAGATATAAAGTAATGTGCGAAAATTAAATCTTTGAAATGTAAATGACACAATTAATTTTTATAGAGGTTCGAAGATGGGGTAATTCTTCTACTCCTCTCTTCTCCAACTCTGGAGGAATCCACTAAGTATTGATCGAGTACAAAGTGGTTATCGGTCCGGATACAAGTCTTGATCACACAAATGACTTGATCCTTTGGGACTCGGTCTGAGATACCTTGGTCACACAAATGGCTTCTCGTCCGACTCGGCTTCTTCACAGGGCGGCGCTCGCTTGACTTACTTGCTCAAGCTTCTTGGATTTTATCACGAATCCCTCCAATAACTTGAGACTGTTCGACCTTGAACCTTTCTACAATCCTCCTTGGAATGTAGACCCCTTTTGATTCTTCAAAAGTTTCCTCTTCAATAGTTAGAAGTTGTTTTTCCTTCACAACTTGGTGTTGGATCGATTTCCTTCAAATTTAGGCTTGAGGATTTGCTTGAATAACTTGAGAATATTTTGCGATTCTGATTCGAATAAGTGCATGATAGTTCGTGGTTCAGGTAACCTTCTCTCAATGAGATTCCTCAGCCTTTTATAGTGAACTTTCAAAAATCAGCCCCGTTGAAGAGATAGGCTGATTTTTAAAAGTCACTTTGTGTTCGTTGGCTTGTCTTGTTGCGATCCTTGATATTGACATTTCCTCGTATTAAATGAGTGTTGACTTTTCGTCGACACGAGTGCGATCTTCCCATTGGTTTATTTTTTTGCACGCTTCTGGGACTGAGCACTTTAAGATGGCGGCATGGGAGTATTACTTGTTTAGGTAATATTCTTGACTTCTGTGCAACAGATTCTTTTTAGTTAACTCCTCTTTGCACCGCCTTTTCCCGGGTGACTTGAGTGCTTCAATGATTGAGCGACTCATCCGTCACTTCAACTTGACTTAGCTTCTTGAGTTGACTTCACCGACACTTCACACAAACCGTATCTCGGTGATACTCCTTCATGAGTTCTTGACTTCTCCTCCTTGCCATACTCAAATTGCTTCACAGGTGGAGTCTCCATTTCGATCTTGATTGACTTCTTGTATATCCGGCCTGGCGACTTGACTCGGCTAAATGCATTTTATCTATTACAATGCAAATTACAAGGAAAATGGGGTGCCAACTTTATAGTCTAAGTTTTACATGCCATTCATCAAAATCTAAACAATAAATTTCCCAACAATTTCCCCTTTTTGATGATGCTAAAACTTAAAACATACAAACAAAATGTAAGCATCAAAGATACATACAGACAATGTAGAAATACGAGAATGTATCCGTAGAATCAATTTTTTATTGATCATAACATTCTTGTCCTTTACAAAG
Source organism: Rehmannia glutinosa (assembly GCA_016081115.2). Classification (NCBI taxonomy): domain Eukaryota; kingdom Viridiplantae; phylum Streptophyta; class Magnoliopsida; order Lamiales; family Orobanchaceae; genus Rehmannia; species Rehmannia glutinosa. The sequence continues at coordinate 75,995 of JABTTQ020000322.1, read as the reverse complement.
TCATTTACAATGTGTATCATAGCAAACATAGATCTATATCTACGCAAATATAGAAATTACACAACTTTTATTCATCGTACAGAAGACTTACATACATATGTATTTACAATAGTAAAATTCATGAAGGGGTGGACAACAACACTTCATCGCCTTCGCTGCCTCCTTCTTTCTTCTTCAGCTCTGTCGTCCTCTGCTCTCTTTCTCTTCTTTTCATCTTTAGCTGCCTTCTTTTTCTCGTAAGCTCTTTTTGCAGCATCGTCTATTCTCTTTCTTTCTTGCCTCTGGTTACTCTCTTCCCACAGCTGATCTTGCCTTTTGTTTTCTTCTTCAATTCTTTTGACATAGTCAGCATTCTTCCTAGCCACTTCTCGGTTGGCTACTTCGTCATATCCAGCCCAGTAGATCCTTCCCTTCTTGTCTGGTCTACATATTCAATATTTTTGGGTAAAGGTCTAGGTTGAAAACCTCTGCCTTCACCACTCATTCATCCTCCTTTTGGGCGTATATTGTCTTGGAGTCTCATGCTCGTGAGTGACCAGCAGAATGATCGCTAGTAGTCTCATTGTCTGTCACCTTCTTCACATAGCTTTAGACCATTCTCCCAATACAAGTCCCGGCTTGGGCTATGGACATATTTTTGAAGTATCCCTCGGATTAGAGCGTTTTGAATTCTTCCACTGATCGTGGCTCGTCTCCGTCGTCTGGAATGGCATCTGTGTCTTTTCCTGCCGAAATGCCTCCGTATTGTTTCAATATTTCCATCGCACGGGCATCCATTTTTCTTTCGACCTCCTTCATCCTCGCTTCTACGATTTTCTCTTCTCGGACATAGGTGCAGTGTTGGAGCGCGGACTTTTGGAAGTTTGCTGATTATGTCAGCTGTGACAAGGCCTTGTTGAGGGGTTTCAACAAACATTAGAGTCGTATCTTTTGAACCTTCCCCCTCAACTGCTTTTCCCGTTTCTTTCTTCTGTTCTTCAGCTATTTTCTTCTTCTTCTCAAGAGTTGTGACCTTCTCTTTCTCCACTTCTGACCCTTTTAATGTCTTCAGGTGTTCCTCTTCCCCCTTTTTGGCATCACCAAAGGAGATAGGAACCCCCGAGAACTTGCCAGCAAGCATGAAATCTAGGCGGCTGATAGCTGAGTTTTGCTTGGAGTCTGTTGCGGGTATGCTGTGCGAAATTCTGAGCGGGTAGCTTTGGATTCAACTGCCACCAGTTTCATTTCAGCCATGAGAAGGCTGAATTTGTTATTCATATTTTCTTCTACTCGCAGAAACTCTTTCCTGTGAAATTCTCGTAGCAATTCTATTTCAGTATTGTGGGAGGCATGCATTCTATCAATATTTTCTTGAATCCTCCTCTTCATGTCAGCATTATCAGCGCTCCATATAAACATTTTGTTGTACAATGCCTTGAAATATCTGACTTGTTCGAGTCGCATTGTACGCTGCTGCTGACACCATTCCCTGATTCTAATCACTATTCCTCGCAAATCGGCTGTAAGATTTGCATCCCTGTTGTCCAGCCGCATATCTAATGTGGCCTGGTGCCATTCTATCTTCTCAATCTCTGCAAGGATTGTCTTGAAGACCTCTCGTCCTTACTTTAGCCGTCACCTCGGTCTCAATCGGCGGCCAAGCCGCATCAAAATCAAATCCTGTTGGGACAATAGTATCGTGGGAATAATCTGGTCGTCCGACGTTGAAACGCCATTTGCTCTCGAGCTATTTCTTCATCAAGATCAGCCAGCTCAATAGAAAAGTGGAATGTTTCTTCAAATGCATCATCACGAACATATGGTATAGATTCCTCCATAACTCGTGCCTGTGATGTGCCTAGTTAAGTGGAGCCTGCTGCAGCTTGGGGAGCCTGCATAGACGATTCGGTTTCAGCTGGACCTTGGTGTGAGGGTTGGGCAGCTGACTGAGCCTCAGCTGTCTTAACAACTTCTTCGGCCTCAGTGTTTTCTGCTAAATGAATTTGATGTTCCTCAGATGCACCATCAGCGTCATCGGAAGATGATGAGTCTTGAAGGCTTGGCTCATCATCAAAATTAAATGTTTGTCGAGCAGCCTTGAAATCTGGCTTACTCGTACTCGAAAAAATATCCTCAGCTGAGTCTTTTTGATGTGCAGTTGGGGTAGACTCAGCTTCATCTGTAGATCCCGGGAAAGTTGTATCAGGATCATCCTAGGAGTCATGAAGAGCACTGATTTCCCCCTCTGAATCAGAAATTATGGTCTGAGGAATGCTCTTATCTCCTTGATTTTTACCTAGGGAAGTCTCAACCTCCCTTAAGCCTTCATTACCTCCTGCAGTGTCAACTGCAGCGGGGCCTTGTGCAATCCCTTTGACAGGCGCATCTGTCTTAGGGTCTTCTGCAGTGGCATCCTCAGGAGTCTCAACTCCGTGGATTGCACTTTCATTGCCCAGAGTGTTAACTCCCGGGGCAGAACCATCATGTGCCTCGATTGCATCAGCAGCGTCCTCAGCCTGCAGAGCAGTTGGCACTTCAGCTGAGACAGATTCAACTGTCCGAGCTTCGTCAGTGACAACTTGCTGTGTTTCCTTTTCTTGTTCCTTCTCCACTTCGCCTCCTAAATTCATGTTGGAGTCAGCTGTAGCATCCTCCGACCTAGATGCAGTGGAGTGAGTTTCCCCCTCAGCTGGCTCACCAGCTGAGTGACTTATTTTGGTGTCACTCTGCTCCAGACTCCCGGCTTTGTCAAATGAGTGGTCAGCCGTAGGGGCAGGTGGTAAAACACCTTCAGCAGGGGTTGGCTCAACTTGGGTGCCCAAATTCCCAGTGTCATCGCCAATTCCCCTAGATCCGTCTTCTGAGTGAACTGGGAAGTGGTTGCAGCAATAATGGTGGCAATTTGTTGTACCACTCCCAATGGATCAATTTCCAGCTGAGATTTGGAACTCTCCAGGTCCTTCCGTCAACTGTTGCTCATGCATCATCCTGGATTCCCGCATGCTTGCTGCATTTCTATCTCCTCCGTCGCAGCAGCAGAATCCAAGTCCTCGTCACTTCCTGAGAAGGCATCGAAGTGAGGATGGGTGTGATCGGTGGTTCCAGTGAAAGGACAGATGTTGGCCTTCTCACGAGCTTCAGCTTCCTATGCCAATCTCTCTTTCTCCTTTTCTTTGAAGATCTGCAAAATATCTAGGCAGTTATCTTCATCAAGTGCCTGGACCACTGTGGTCAACCCAAGGAACTCCATTAGTTCTTCCTCTTCTTCAATGAATTCATGTCTTTCGAATCGCTTCCCTCGGCGACTCGACTTCCATTTTCTCCATTCTGAGCGATTTTGGATGTCCGGGTATGGTGGAGAGAGCATGATCACATCATCTTCATCATCTTCTTGTTGTCCTTCCTTTTCAGGAATGGAGGGTAGTTGACTTTGCTTCTTTTCACCCTCAGCAGCATCTGTCGCAGGTGGAGACACAATCCTGTCGATAGGAGATTCAGCTATCTCTGCTGCTTCTTGTTCCTCAGTTGTTCTGTCCACAGCTGGGTCTTCGATTAGCCTCTGCTGGTCGGCCTCAGCAGACTTGGATGTTTCATCAATCACTTCTGGAGACTGCACTTCTCCAGCAGTCTCAGAGATTTTTTTCAGCTGAGTGGCAGACTCAGCTGTCTTCTCAAGCTCTGAACACTTGGTAAGTCTTCTCCTTTTCTTAGTTTTCACCAGAGGAATGTCTGGTTCTACTTCCTCCGGTTCCTCGAAGGTAAAGGCCTTTGGAATTGCCTTAGAGGCAGCTGCCTTTCTCACCTTGGTAGTCCTCTTCTTCTTTATTCCTGGAGAAGGTATTAAAGATTCCTTCTCCACCGCGGCTGCAGGGGCAGGAGACACGGCCGCATGGGCAGGTGAATCGGCTGCAAGGGTAGGTGCATCTTTCTTCTTCTTCGCTGCAAGGGCATTTGTCTTCTTTCCAGCTGCATGGGCAGCTTTCTTCTTCGGAGGGGAGGCAACAGATGTTTCCTCGGGGTCAGCTGATTCCCCCTCACTGGTGTCCGCCCGCTTGGCGTAAGCTCTCTTCTGGGCTCCAGACAAGTTGGCCCAAAATATCTTCTTGTTAACATGGAATGATTTTCCATGTCGAAGGGGAACTCCCTTTACCTCCATTAGATGGCCAATGACTAGGCCATAGCCCAGTGATCCTCCAAAGGATCCATCCTCTTTTAAAGACTTATTGCCAATGTTCTGACAAAGTCTGCTGTAGATGAATTCAACCCAGTTGACCTTCTTTTCCTCCATGATCGCAGCCATGACGATCAGCTAGGTTTTGGACAGCTAATTAAAGCTTCTAAATTTCATGTCTTCACATTTGGCAACAATGTCCATAAGTTTATGATAGTCCTCCTTCAAAGCTTTCTTCTCACCGTGTGACAACTTTTGCGGACACTCGGGTTTGGCCACTTCCTTCCATGCAGTGACCAAATCTACGTCGACCCTCAAATATCTCCTCACACCTTCCGACGGCAAAGAAACAATGCTCCGCTAGATCTTGTGATGATTGTAAGATTCTTCCCGTGAATAGAGGATTTGATGCCCTTGTCATGAACTTCAGCATTCACGTAGAACTGTGCTACCTCTTCAATATAAGTCATCTGAAACTCCATCGTGAGAAAGAGTTTCAGTCCAGATTTCTCGATTTTGTCAGCTATCTTCTTCACGAGGGTTTCATCGGAACCCTGTTTAACCATCCCCTCGAAATCCATCGTAGAACCTGTGTGGATTTGCTTCTCTAATTTGGTGAAATCATAGGTTGATGCCAGTTTTTGAGTTTTACCGAACGAACCTTGACAAACTTGCCTTGAAGACTGATAGGGTTTTGAGAGAAAAGTGCTTTCTTTGCTATGGAGAGATGAACATTTTTTGAAGTGAGAGAAAAACTGAACAAATGGGTATATAAGGGTTATGAAAGGACGTGCTTTCGGTTTTTGAAATTTTGATCAAAATCAATGGTTCAGATTTATCACGCCGATTAGCATTTAATTGTCCGCATTTAATACGGCAACATTTATATCCAGTCATATGCTTGTTGTGCAGCTTTTGACTGTACCTGTCATTATTACGCTGACGTCATCCTTAAAAACATTCCCACTTATTAAAAACGACTGTGTTTTTGTCACTTAGCTCATAAATGACTCAACTCATTACACAGATGGCTTAACTCTTCTTCTCTCCTTTCGTATGGTGACTCAATTTGTCCCTAACTCGATCATACCGACTTTTCCGATCTGGTGATTCACTTGGCCGATTTATAAGATGCATTACTTTTCATCTTATCATGTTTCATCTCTTCTCATTGAGTCTTCTAAGTGTCAACTCATTTCAATTAACCCTAGCTCATGCTTAAGCTCTTCAAATCTTTATTCACATAATGGCTTTGTGAATATGTCATAATCTTGTTTATCGGTTGAGATGTATTCAAGGTGATGTATTTTTTTCAACATGATCTCTTATGAAATGATATCGACATCAATGTGCTTTGTTCTAGAATGCAACACGATTCTCGAGTGATTGCAATAGCACTTGTGTTATCACACATAATTGGAATCTCATTTTCTTCAACATCATAATCTCTCGATTGTTGTCTCATCCATAAGACTTGGGCACTGCAACCGCGGCTATGTACTCGGCCCCGGTGTGGATGTGGCTATTGAGTTTTGCTTCTTGCTAAACCAGGAAACCGATCGATTCAAGCATTTGACATGTACACAAATACTTTTCCTTTCAACTCTACATCCAACATAGTCAGAGTCTGAATAACCAATAAGTTTGAAACCACTTTCCTTTGGATACCATAAGCCTACTTCCTGGCATCCCTTCAAATATCTTAGGATCCTCTTAGTAATATCATATGGCTTTCTTTTGGAGCAGATTGGAATCTTGCACATACACCTACAACAAAGGTGATGTCTGGCCTACTTGCTGTGAGATAGAGCAATGATCCATAAAGTGCTCTGTATCTGGTTTGATCCATAGGCTTACCATCTGCATCCATATCCATCTTGACTGATGTATTCATTGGTATTTTTACAGAAGACTTCTCTTCCATACCAAATTTTTTCATGAAATCTCTGGTATACTTTGTCTGACTTATGAGGATTCCATCCTTCAGCTGTTTTACTTGAAGTCCTAGAAAGAATGTCAGTTCTCCCATCATTCTCATTTCAAATTTGCCTTGCATGAGGTTTGAGAATTTATCACACAACTCTTTGTTTGTGGATCCAAAAATGATATCATCCACATATATTTGAACAAGCGATACTCTCCATCTTGAATTACAAGAGTGTTCTCATCGACTTTGCCTTTGGTGAATCTATTATCTGTCAGAAATTGAGATAATGTATCATACCATGCTCTAGGTGCCTGTTTCAATCCATATAAAGCTTTCTTGAGCTTATACACCTTATCTCCAAGAGTCTTCTGCTCAAATCCTAGAGGTTGTTCAACATAGACTTCTTCTTCCAATAATCCATTTAAAAATGCACTTTTCACATCCATTTGATATACAGTAAAGTTCTTGTGAGCAACATAAGCAAGGAACATCCTTATTGCTTCTAATCTTGCAACAGGAGCAAATGTTTTATCAAAATCTATTCCTTCTTCTTGGCAATACCCTTTGGCTACCAATCTTGCTTTGTTCCTTACCACAGAACCTTCCTCATTCATCTTGTTTCTGAATACCCATTTGTGCCAATAACATTTTGATGGGTTGGTCTTTGTACCAGTTCCCATACTTTATTTCTTTCAAACTGATTCAGCTCTTCTTGCATGGCTTGAATCCAATGTGTATCATCCAATGCTTGGGACACATCTTTTGGCTTTATCTGGGAAATAAAACAAGTGAACATAGCTTCTTGTTGAGCTCTGGATCTGGTTCTTACACCATCTGGATCTGGTGGATGGTCTCTCAGCCATCTCACATCAGGTTGGACTAAGTCAGCTTGGTTCAGTCGTCTTGTAGCTGTGTTGTCTTGAGTAGCTCTCTCATCATCGCTTAGCTGCAGATTTTCCAGCTGTCTTTGAGATTCAAATATTTCACCTTCATCTTGATTGATTGCTCGACTTGACTTCAACATAGGGACTCTTCTGCATAGTTGGCTGATTCAGCTTATCAGCTAACTCCTCAATGTCTTCTCCATTTACATTAGGTTCATCAAAAACCACATGGATAGATTCTTCTGTGATCATTGTCCTCTTGTTCAAGACTCTTCTGTAGGCTTTGCTTTCACCGAAAGTATCTCAAGAAGATACCTTCATCGACTTTAGCATCAAAAGCCTTGATTATCCTTCCCGTTGTTGTGGATAAAACACTTACATCCAAATATTCTAAAATATACAACATTTGGCTTTCTCCCCGTCCAAATCTCATAGGAGTCTTTGTCACTTGTCTATTTATCATGCATCTATTTTGAGTATAACATGCGGTGTTGATGGCTTGACCCAAAATCTTTTAAGCGATCCGAACAAACTAACATGGTCCTTGCGAGCTTCCTTGAGAGTTACATTTCCTTCTTTCGGTACTCCATTCTCACGTGGAGTCCTTGCTGAGATAATTCATGACCTTATACCATTTTCAATACAATCGAGTTATTATCCCATTGACAAACTCGGTTCCTCCTCATCGAACATTATCTTTATAATGGTTTGACTCTTCTCATTTTGAAGTCTTCTCATTAGTTGAGGTAACTTCGCAAAGTTTCTTCTTTTTACACATGAAGATTGTCCATGTATATCTTGAATAATTATCCACCACTACTAGAGTGTATTTCTTTCCACTTATCTTTGGTTGGCTCAATGGACCAAATAAGTCCATATGCGATAGATGCGGATCCTTGTTGAAGATGGACTTGACTTCTCCTTGAATGATGATTTGATTTGTTTTTCCATCGCATGCATCACAAACGCTTTCTTTCTTGTACACGAGTCCGTAGTCCTTCTACAATATGACTCCTTGCAAGCTTGTTAATTGTCTTGAAATTCGGATGACTCAAACTTTCTTGTGCCACATCCAACTTGATTAAATTTGTACATTTTGCTAACAAACAAGTGCTTGGTGTGGCGATCGACCAATCTACCACATACATATTCTTTTGTGCGGATCCTTGCAAAGCACCACCTCATTTGATTCAGTGTCTTTGATTTGGCATACTCCCATATTGAATCCAACATTATAGCCCTTGTCACAGAGTTGGCTGATGCTTAACAGGTTGAAATTTAGGCCTTCAACATATGCAACATATGTGATTTCTAATCCATTTTTCTTGATGGATCCAATACCTTTTATTTCCCCTGGAGCTTCATTTCCTCCAAATATGATTTTTGCGCCTCTAATCTCCTTAAATTTTGAGAGATTTTTCTTGTTTCCTGTCATGTGTCTGGAACAACCACTATCCATGTACCAGGTTCCTTGGCACTCAGTTGTTCCTTGAACCTCCAATCAAGGAAATTAGTTTTTAGGTACCCATACTTGTCTGGGTCCTGAGGGGTTAGTACTGTGAGATGATCCAACCAACCTATAGCCAAATGATTTGACTCTAAGAGGTTGCCATCTATCTGTGCCATAATCATAATTCACTTTGGCAAATTGCTTGAGGGATTTAGGTTCATACAGCTGTCTCTTTTGTCTGTATGTCTGTGTGTGTGTTTTAGCACTTGCCTTCTTTGGGTAGTTGTGATATTTGTGAGTGTAGTGCTTGGGTGCATATGTGTGCTGATGATAGCTCTTTTTCCTTTGGAATGACCTTTGTTGAGTTCTAGGCCTTTGCCATTTTGGCATATATTCCATAGGTCTTTGCTGATATTTCACATTATTCCAATCAGCTTGGATTGGGTAGTTTCTACCATTCCCATCATTTATATTCCTTTGATAGAACTTCTGAGGATTTTGGTAGCTCTGTTTCTTCTTCACAGAGTACTTCTTGTTTGGAGTTTGCTGAGGCACTCTGCTGGATTTCTTCTCAGCTGTCCTCTCAGCATACTCAACTGGTTGTTTTCCTTTTCCTTTATAACCAAGGTCAGTTTGTTTGTGGTTGTGCTTTGGAGTAAATGTGGTGTAACATTTGGTGTCTTGGGTTTTTGAGATGCTTCATTACTTGAAGATCCTTTCTCCAAGATCACTCTGTGAGTTTGACTGTGCACAAAGGACTTGAATCCTATGCCTGTCTTATCTCCACATTCTTTTTGGCTCATAATAAGGTCATCCAATGATTTAGATGCCTTTTTAAATGAAGCAATCACATTTTTGAGATCATTTTCCCTCTTTTCTATAGCAGTTATTTCTGCTATTAGTTTAGCATTTTCAGCCTTCAGCTCTTTGTTTTCATCAGCTATGTGACTTAGAGAACTCAGTTCCTTAGTCAGCTGTGAGTTTTGGGTTTTGAGCTGGATGTTTTCCCCATTTAATAGTGTGTGTGAGGACTTAATGTGCTCAAAGTCTTTCATCATTTTGCCTAATGAATCATAAAGATCAGTGGGTGATGAAGTGTGTGTGTGTGTGTGTCATAATCACTATCACTAGAATCTGAGTGAGATGAGTTAGAGTGTACCTCATCTTCTTGGTCAGGTTGGTCTTGTTCTTTGGCCATTAGACATATTAAGGCTTCTTCTTCAGAGTCACTTGAGTAGTCAGCTTCACTACTCTCTGAGTCTGATGCTTCTTTTGACTTAGTTGTTTCAGCAGTCTCAGCAGCCAACATTGCCTTTTTCTTTTCTTGTCTTCTTTCTCTGAAGATTCTTCTTTCTTCTTCATTCCTATATTTATTGACTACAGGATATGGACAGTCAATAGCAAGGTGTCCTAGTTGTTGCCAATTCCAACACGTTTTCAACTTTTTGGTCGCTCTCTCATTTCTTAGGTTGTCAGCTCTTTGATATTCGACCTTTTGATACTCAGCTCTCTTTGGTGGCCTATCTTCCCTTGGCTTGGAGGGAGTTGAATGTCTTCTGGAGGATTCACCTTTATTTCTTTTGTAGTTCTTGTTGAAGAACTTGTTGAATCTTTTAACCATCAAGGCAATTTCCTCCTGGTCAAAGGCTTCCTTGACTTCAGCTCTCTTCATGTCCTTAACTATAAGTGCATTTGTTGATGGTGACTCCTCTTGATCCTTTCTTCTCGGCTCAAACTCATAAGCTTTGAGGTCCGAGAATAGTTCATGATTGGATGTTTTTGATAGGTCCATAGAGTGCCTTAGAGCCATGGTCTTCATTTCCCATTCAGCTGGGAGACTCCTTAGAATCTTCATACAGATCTCCTTCTGTGTGTATTCTTTCCCAAGTGCTGATAGCTCATTTGTAATTTCAGTGAATCTAGCATCCAACTGATCCATTATCTCACCTGCAAACAGTTTAAAGTTTTCAAATTTTTAACAACAACGAGGTAATTTGTTTTCCTTAATTTGCTCTGATCCTTCACAAATTAAAGTTAATTTATCCCAGATTTCTTTGGCTGTCTTGCAAGATTTGACTTTGTTGAACATGGCTTTGTCCAAAGTCTTGTAAAGTATATCCTTGTCCACATTGTCTAGGTTGTATCTTTTTCTGTCATCATTTGTCCATTCACCTCTTGTCCTTCAACTGCAGCAGCTCTCCTTGCAGCTGTGTTTACCTTCATTATTTGCAGTGGCCCATCCTCTATCACTATCCACATCTCATCATGTAAAGCTGATAGATGAGCCTGTATACGTACTTTCCAGTCATCAAACTCTTCAATGGTGGACATATGAATAAATGTCAAATTTGCTTCCATGATAATAACTTTTAAAAAAAAATATTGCTTTTGAAAGAACAAATGTTAAAAACTTCTTTGAAAGTTGGAGATCTAGTTCAGTAACCAGTGCGGAAGGCTCAATGAACCAACCGCTCTGATACCACTTGTAGGTCCCAAGGGGTGAGAGTAAGGTTTAGAAGGGGAGGGGGTTGAATAAACCTTACCAACTTTTCGATTTTAGTCCTTTAAAAAAAATGAATACAGAGTTAAATACACAAATAAGTCCTTGACGGACAGCTAAGTTAGTTAACCAAAGAGTTAGCCACTCAACAGACTCGATTGAGCCGTTGATAGAATAACTCATCTATTTAGTCTAAACCTTAACTTGGGCTGATAAGATTTTCAAATGGAAGACTTAACACCCTTGAATTTGGTTTAAGTTTGTTTTAACACTTGGTTTTAGCACTTTGTTAATTATCGATTGGATAGCAAGTTATCAACGGATATAAAGTAATGTGCGTAAATTAAATCTTTGAAATGTAAATGACACAATTAATTTTTATAGAGGTTCGAAGATGGGGTAATTCTTCTACTCATCTCTTCTCCAACTCCTGGAGGAATCCACTAAGTATTGATCGGTACAAAGTGGTTATCACCCGGATACAAGTCTTGATCACACAACGGTGACTTGATCCATTGGGACTTAGTCCGAGATGCCTTGGTCACACAAACGGCTTCGTCCGACTCGAACTTCTTCACGGCGGCTACCGCTTTGCTCACTCACTTGCTCAAGCTTCTTGGATTTGATCACGAAGCCCTCCAATAACTTGAGACTGGTTCGACCTTGAACCTTTCTACAATTCTCCTTGGAATGTAGACCCCTTTTGATTCTTCAAAAGTTTCATCTTCAACAGATTTAAGTTGTCTTTCCTTCACTTGGTGTTGGATCGATTTCTTCAAATTTAGGCTTGAGGATTTGCTTGAATAACTTGAGAATATTTTGTAGGTTACTGATTCGAATAATTGCTTGATAGTTCGTGATTGGTAACCTTCTCTCAATGAGATTCCTTAGCCTTTTATAGTGAACTTTCAAAAATCACCCCATTGAAGAGATAGGTTGATTTTTAAAAGTCACTTTGTGTTCATTGGCTTGTCTTGTTGCGATCCTTGATATTGACATTTCCTCGTATTAAATGAGTGTTCGACTTTCTGAGTCGACACGAGTGCGATCTTCCCATTGGTTTATTCCTTTTGCACGCTTCTAAGATCGAAAGCACTTTAAGACATGGCGGATGGAAGTATTACTTGTTTAGGTAATATTCTTGACTTACGTAACGGATTCTTTTCGATTAACTCCTCTTTTGCACCGCTTTTTCCCAGGTGACTTGAGTCCGCTCCAATGATTGAAAGACTCATCTGTCACTTCAACTTGACTTGGCTTCTTGAGTTAACTTGATCAAACTTCACACAACAGTATCTCGGTGATACTCCTTCAACAGTTCTTGACTTCTCCTCCTTGCCATACTCACCGCTTCACAATGAGTCTCCATTTCGATCTTGATTGACTTCTTGTATATCCGAGGCCTAGCCGACTTGACTCACTCGTACATCCCTATCTATTACAATGCAAATTACAAGGAAAATGGGGTGCCAACTTTCTAGTCTAAGTTTTACATGACATTCATCAAAATCTAAACAATAAATTTCCCAACAAGAATACATCGCACAAAGATATTCGCTCTCCCCAAAATGTAGGATATTAGCCGCATAACTTGATCCATTAATCTTGCTTCATATTGACTCTTGTCATTCCAATGTCGTAAACTAGTTTCTCGAATGTTGACGTCGACAAGGATTTTGTAAATAAATCGGCAAGATTATGGCGAGCGAATCTGTGAATATCCACCTCTCCATTTTTCCTCGGTTCATGTGTATGGAAAAACTTTGGTGAAATATGTTTGGTCCTATCACCTTTATGTAACCTCCTCTTACTTGTTTATACATGATGCATTATCCTCATAAATAATAGTGGCGGTATCATAGAATCGGCTTCAATTGACAACTATTTTGAATATGAGGTATAACAGATCTTAATCAAACGCATTCTTTGCCACTTCATGAAGAGCAATTATCTCGAGTGATTAGAAAAATAGCCACTAATGTTTGTTTGGTAGATCGCCATGATATAAACTGTACTATTATAGCAAAATACATAACCAGATTGTGGATCGAGCTTTGTGTGGATCTGATCTATATCCCGCATCAGTATATCCAACTAATCCCGAGTTAGTAGATTCCTTTGAGTAGAATAACCCAAATCTATTGTACCACTGAGGTATCGGAAAATATGTTTAATACCATTCCAGTGTCTTCTAGTTGGTTCAAAACTGTATCGCGCAAGTAGATTGACGGCAAAAACGATATTTGGTCTGGTGCATTGTGCTAAATACATTAATGCTCCAATAGCATTGAGATAAGGTACTTCGGGACCTAAAATCTCTTCATCGGACTCCTTTGGTCGAAATGGATCTTTATTTGGATCTAAACTTCGTACGACCATAGGGGTACTCAAGGAATGAGTATTTTCCATATTAAACCGTTTGAGAAATCTTTTTGTATAAGCAGATTGGTTGGCAAGTATTCCATTATCTTTATGATATAGCTCAAGACCAAGACAAAGTTTGGTTTTCCCAAGATCTTTAACCTCAAACTCTTTCTTTAGATATTCAGCAGCATTAGATAAATCTTCGGGAGTGCCAATCAAATTCATGTCATCGACATATACAACTATGATAGCAAACGTATCTGATCTTTTAATAAAAACGCATGGACAAATAGGATTGTTTTTGTAACATTCTCTAGAAAGGTATCATTCAGCCTATGATACCACATGCGACCAGATTGCTTTAATCCATACAACGATCTTTGCAGTTCGATCGAGTATATCTCACGAGGAGTGTCTGACTTTGGCATTTTGTATCCAACAGGGATTTTCATGTAAATATCAGAATCCAGTGAACCATATAGATATGTCGTTACTACGTCCACTAGACGCATATCCAAACTTTCATGGACAACCATACCAATGAGAAAACGGAACGTTATTGTATCCATCACAGGTGAATATGTCTCATCATAGTCTATCCCAAGTCTCTGAGAGAATCCTTGAGCTACGAGTCGGGCTTTATATCTCACAACATCGTTTTTCTCATTTTTTTCGAACAAATACTCATTTGTATCCTATGGGCTTTACATTGTCTAGAGTTCGAGTAATTTTCCCAAATACATTTCGTTTCTCCACGGAAGCTAACTCAGATTTTATTGCTTCATCCCACATAGGCCAATCAGGCCTTTGACAACATTCTATTATAGAATGTGGTTCACTATCATAATCATCATCAATGATTTCTTGAGCAACCGAGAATGCAAATTTTTCATCATTGATTATTTCATTTCGATCACATACCTCATTACAATAGCTCAAGGGGTTCTCGGTGCTATCAGAATTTTTAATCTGAATATTTTCTGAGATATTAGGCTCTCTGATTCATCCGGAGCTTGCTCATTAGTATCAATTTTTCCTTTTCTTTTTCAAGGAACAATATCTTTTGAGCGAATAGTCTACGTTTTTAACGTGGGATATTATCATTCATTTTCTTATGTTCTTCAGAACAATAATCTGGGGAACATTCGCATAGGAATATGAGACCTCGTAACTTTACTAGCATCATTAAATGCATCAGGAAGTCTATTGATAATATTCTCTAAATGAATGATTCTACTCACCTCACTTTTACATTTAGGAGTACGCGGGTCCAAATAGGATAAACTTTGTTAATTCCAGGAGAGATTCTCAATTGGATTTTGTTTATCATTTTGCAACACATTTTTATCATTTCCTATTGATGGAAATGTTGTTTCATCAAAATGACAATCCGCAAAACGAAAGCGATAAATAAATCTCCCGTCATTGGTTCCAAATATTGAATAATTGATGGAGAATCAAATCCAACGTATATACCAAGTCTATGTTGTGGACCCATTTTTGTTCTCTGAGGAGGTGGAATTGGCACCTGAACAACACTCCCGAAAGTGTGTAGGTGTGATATATCTGGCTCAAAACCAAGAGTTAATTGCATAGGAGAATGCATATGATAAGCGATGGGGCGTGTCGATAAGTGTTGATGCATGTAATACTGCATGACCCCATGCTATACTAGTGAGCTTTGATCTCATTAATAATGTACGAGCAATGACCTGAACTCGTTTAATCAGGGATTCTCGCCATCCCATCGAGTATGAACATGTCTTTCTTTGGATGTTCAATATTAATTCCCAGTGTTGCGCAATATTCATCAAAACTTTTGATGTAAATTCTCCTAAGATTATCTATTCTTATATTCTTAATAGGATAATCCGGAAAATGTGCTCGGAGTTTAATAATTTGCGCTAATAATCGAGCAAATGCAACATTTCTAGTAGATAATAAGCATACGTGTGACCATCTGCATGATGCATCTATTAAGACCATAAAATATCTAAATGGTCCACTTGCTAGATGTATTGATCCACAAATATCACCATGAATACGCTGTAAAAACGATGGTGATTCATAACCAACCTTTTCCATTGAAAGTTTAGTAATGAGTTTCCCTTGTGAACACGATTCACAGAAATAATCTTTCGAAATCAACATTTTTGTACCTTTCAATGGATGTCCATTGGTATGCTCAATAATCCTACGCATCATAGTAGTTCCTGGGTGTCCAATGTGATCATGTCATAACCCAAAAATATCAGGATTTACCAGCTTCCAAGGCATGGTGGCGTAGGATTCAAAAGCTTTAATTGGAATATAATACAATCCAGAAATTGTTGCTTCAAATTTCTCATGGACATTCTTCTTGTCCATATTATATGATGTGATACATAGACACTCTTTATCATGGTCATTTAGTGTCTCTAAATGATATCCATTATTACGCACATCTTTAAAACTTAGTAGATTTCTTTTTGATCTACTAGATATTAATGCATTTTCAATCTACAGGATTGTACCATTAGGCAATATTAATGTTGCGTTCCCGGAGCCATCAATAATCTCAATGGGACCAGATATAGTTGTAACTTGTGCCTTGTACATTTTTACACTCGAAAAATATGATTTACTCGTTAATATTGAGTGCGTTGTTGCACTGTCAAGTAGACAATAATCATTCTTCTCGGTGTTTCCCATATACACCACACTCACCAAAAACTTTAAAGATCGGTTAGAGACTTGTGCTGATAACGTGTTATATAACAACAATTTAAGAACACAAGAGAATTATTATAGAACTATCAAAATATTAAGAAATAAATATTAGAGAGATAATAATATTGTAGAGAGAATGTAATTACTTCTATTTCTCTTTGATATTGTTGTGTATTATCATTCAACAAATTTCAATAATTTATAGGTAAAAATGTAAAACTATTCAAGCATATCTATTGATGCTTCCTCCATTACATTTGCTAAAGCCTATTGATGATTCTTCCACTAATTTTGATAAATATGCTAAAGTCCACATCAATTGACAAATTATCACAATAATCCTCTAATTTTAATTACATTAAATTATAAAATTAGACCAAACATTAAAAGGGATTATTAATTAATTTAATAATATCAAACTGCGCAGCCTTAGGAAGAAATAATTTGATCAAACATGTGTATTTATTTATTATATATCTCTTAAATTTTCTAATAAATTAAGCTCTTTCTCGTGAGAAGCTAGATATAATTATATAATCAGAGAATGGAAAAGCTTACCTAAAAATACCCTATTTTTATGAGAAAAAGTTGGTGGCATTGGCCGACCACAGTCAACTAAACATAAAGTATAATTCATAGTACAAAATACGGTATTGTACATTGTAAGCAAATGTTGTGCTTTTTAAGTTTGTACTTCGTGGTCCAGTTAACCAAACTTGAAGCTTTAGACTGCTCTTTAACCACAATGTACAATACCGTAATCAAATTATCACGCGTTAAACACTTAAACATCAAATTGAATTGAATTTATATGGTTGGGATGAAAGTTGTATTCAGTTAACATCAAAACCGGCCTTAATACTCCTAAGCAATTAAGTTTATGGAAGGAAATTTTAAAATCAAGACAATAAAAGAGATTATGCGTCCGATTTCCATTTCCAACCACACGCCATTTTATAATATGAAGAAACTAATAAAAATTTGACAAGTTCAATAGATTGAAAATAAAAAGAAAGTTACATAAAAGTTCACATGGAGAAAATATTTCTTTAACTCGTCTAGATATTTTTAATCGTCTTCATGTGTCTTTATGGTATAATCTAAACGACGTACAATACATGTATTTTATACTCTATATTTATGTTTATATTAATGGAATTGTCATAAACATGGGAAAATGATAAGGAAAAAATAGAAAAAATTAGAAAATTTCTTCAACTTGTGTTTTCTTCAAGTGGAATTAGGAATATGTTCCTATTAATATAAAGTACCCTTTTTCTATTAATATAAAGTACCCTTTTTCTGTAATAAATTACTTAAAAATACATTATTGATACAACACATTGTCCTCCATAATATGTTCTCTTACGCTTATTAAATTTATAATCTAATCAATTTTTTTATCCCTCTCCACTACATTTAAAAAACCCAACTCAAAGTAATTGCATACCTACATTGACTAATTTGCCCTTCTTAGACCCAAAGCCTACTGGCCGACCATTGTTGGTTAATATATACAAAAATTGTACCAAAACCAACATCCCAAATCCTTTTCCTTTTTAATATATTTCTCATATTAATAAAAAACATTATTTAGTTTCCTTTTTGTCATGCTTTCCAGCCAAGAGAAGAATTAGAAGAAGGTAGGTGGGTCCCAAAATACCCTTTTCACGAGTTTGGTAGTTTTTATTCTTCTCAAAGTAGCCGTTACACCTCTCCCCACAATAAAATTCCCAACCAAAATCTTTCCTTCTTCCAAGAAATCCCTAATTTCTACTTTCATGCATTATTTATAGGAGGAGCCATTCATCAGATTGTTTGTTCTTTTGCAAATTTCCTTAAATTCTCTCTTTCCCATATTCACATATATTATTAAAAAATTCTTTCTTTTTCCTATTCATACCAATTCTTGAATTCTCAATCCCCTCAAATTTCCAGCCTTTCCCCCCACAATTCTCAAAAAACAAGAAAAAAAAAATGCTCAAATCTGTTAATCATCCTGTTCGATACGAAACTCCATTGTTATACGCAAATTCAACACCAAGCACCAATAGCAGTACGAGTAGCAGAACCAGTACAGATACAGACGAAAGCCCACCAAATTCGTTCAGATATAATTTCCAAGATCTCAATTTTAAAATTTCAAGCCCGCCCATTTCTTGTTCTCAAACCTACAAATCATTGGCTGTTCTTTCAGGCCATGTTGGGTCAGTTTCATGTTTAGCCTTGTGCGGAGAATTTATTCTCAGCGCATCACAAGGCAAAGACATCATCGTATGGCAGCAGCCTGATTTGAAACAGTTCACGAAATTCGGACAAGGGGATGGCTCTGTTAAAGCCCTCGTCACTTTCGGAAACAAGGTTTTCACGGCCCATCAAGATAGTAGAATTAGAGTGTGGAAGATTTCTAGAAGCTCCGAGAATGTGTTTAGGCTCACTGATACTCTTCCCACTACAAAGGACTATTTGGGGAAATTCATGAAACAGAGCAATTATGTCCGAACTAGGAGGCACCACAAGGTGTTATGGATCGAACACGCCGATAGTATTTCTTGTCTCGCCGTCTCGAACGGGTTGATTTACTCCGGTTCTTGGGATAAAACGCTTAAAATCTGGCGAATGTCGGATTTTAAGTGCTTAGAATCGATAAAAGCTCACGACGACGCGATAAATAGCCTTGTCGCGAGCAATGGGATCGTGTATTCAGCTTCGGCCGATGGCAAAATAAAGGCGTGGGGGAAAGATAAGGCGAAAACCAAAACGACGTCGCATTTGCTCAAGGGGGTTTTGGAGGGTCATAAGGACATTTCATTGAATTCTGTGGTGGTTTCTGAGGATGGGAGTTTAGTGTATGGGGGCGGTTCGGATGGTTATGTGATGGGATGGTTAGGGAATAAGGATTTCGATAGTTGGAATATAATTTGTGAGGTGAAAGCGCATGAAATGTCGGTTTTGTGTATGTGTTTGATGGGGGAGTTTTTGTTTACTGGATCGGCTGATAAGAGTATTTGTGTGTGGAAAAGAGAAATTAATGGGGGATTGTTTAGGTGTATGGTTATAAAAGGACATGAAGGGCCTGTGAAATGTTTACAGGCATCGCCGGTGAGAGTTGGAGGTGGATTTATGTTGTATAGTGGGAGTTTGGACAAGAGTCTTAGAGTTTGGTGGGTGCCTAATTACTCTGAGGATAATGATAAGTCTTCAGGTGAAATTAAAGGGAAAGAACTTGGGAGTTTATGATTGAAAGCGTTAGTATGTGGGATTGAATATGCACTGGTTTTCTTGTTTTTTGTGTTATCCAGTGCTTTTTAGCATGAGTTTTGGTTTGAGGCTTTGTCTATATTATTTATTTTTAAAAGATTGGATTTTTGGAGAGGTTTTTATTCTGTGAATTCATTCTGAGGTATTGTTGTGGGAAATGGTAGAATTTCATAGGATAGGATGAAATGAATGCTGTTTTCTTTTGTATTTTTGTCATAGAAGTTTATAATTACTTGAAGCTGTAAATTACATCAGTTGCTGAATATTTTTTTACTCTCATTTTAGTTTTCACTGTTTATATATTTTTGTCATTAACTTATGTGCGTGCAGTTGCACCTTTTGTCTCTGCTGCTTATGATTGAGTAAAACTGAAAAATTGATACTGGGTGGGCTCTCAGACAAAGGACCAGAAAACATGGGACTCTGCTAACTACTGAAATTGTGGCAATTTTGCCCCATAATCATAAGCAGAAGTGGTGGTATCCATTATTTACAAATATGTGTAATGTCCACAAGGCAGAGACTGTCTGCTGACAGTTAAGGAATCTTTTCCTTCATGATGGGGTCATTATTTTATTTTTTAATTGCAATTATATCAGCAGCCATTCACTTTTGTTCTCTTTGTACCAGCCAAATCAGCCAATTGTTTAACAAATTGAAGAAATTTCTTGGTCAGAGATGCTAAAACAAGAACTTGGAACATTTCCCTAAAAAAAAAAAAAAAAAAAGAACTTGGAACATTAGAATGTAGTTACAATAAATTAAATAACAATGTTCAAATGAATATAAAGTATGACGCGGTAGTCTAAAAAGCACTTTAAAAATACTCGAAAACTGCCTGTCCACACCAAATAAATAACAAGTAGTTGTTCAACTTTGGCAGGAGAAGGGAGCTGTATTGGTAAAGAAAGTGCAGCCAGGTTACTGGGTGTTAGGAATTTTAATATATTCCAACCAGGTGGCAAAATTTCATTTCGCACCACAAGAATGTAGGGTGGAGGTTAGGGGTTTAAATCCCCGCCCATCAAATTGTTTGTGGGGTGGAGGTCGAGGGTTTATCCTCGCTCCATCAAATTGTTCCCAGGCGCATGCGAGGAAATGAAGATTCTTTTAAATCATCTTGAATAGCGTTCGTGTGCAATGGCGGACGGCAAGGGGGGCCATCGCCCAAAAATTTTCCAAAATTTTTTTCCCCAAAAATTTTTTAAATTATATTTAAAGGGTAAAATAAATAAATTAATTTACAATTGCCCCCAAAATTTTCAGAAAAAGAATTCCCCAAAATTTTCCAAAAATTTCTTTCCCCCATAAAATTTTCCAAAAATTTCTTTTCCCCCAAAAATTTTCCAAATTATTTTTTAAAGGTAAAATAAATGAACTAATTTACAATTTCCCCCAAAATTTGATAAAATTTTAAATAGTTGTCTTTTACAATATAAAAACCATTAATTATGGTTAGTATATGGAAAAACAAATTCACATAGTATAAATTTATAAACTCGGTCGGTTTTCCGCCCCAGAAAGTCGAAATCCCGTCACGCCCCATCGTCCGTGAGTTCGATTCGGGAGAGATCGTTATTAGTAGATTGGGGTCGAACATAATTGTTCTCTTTACTGGAGGATCTGGTTGTACGTCGCCAGACCCGTCGAATCGCTTGGCAAGGCGTGCACATCCCGCAGTTTACTCAAGGCAGCGGCCGATGAGGAGGAGTTGTTGTCCTCAGCATAGTCAGTGCGTAAGCCTCGAAGGCGAGTTATCAAAAAAAAAAAAAAGGAATTTTAATATATTCCTCCTAATTTCGATTTTATAATATATTTTTTAAAGTTTTGCCTTTCTGACTTGTTTCCAAAATTAGAGTTTTAATGAATATGGGAAATATTTATTGTGTATTTATCTAATTTAGAAATTGATAAAGTTTGGATTCCCGCACAAAAGGATTCGAACTTCTAGATGTATTAGGATTCCTTATAGATATTATCTTATTTCTCAACTTATAGAATCCTACTTCTTCTATGTTTGTGTTTTCTTTATTTCCATGTGCTTTGTAGGATTCTTGGACATCAAGTACTCAACCCATATATAAAGAGAGAATAGACCATCGAGTTATTCCTACACCTCGACACACGAAATTGAGAGAGAAATACAAGAGAGATTCGTTTATAGAAGCAAGAAGACGTCCGAGCTTAAAAGAAGAATCTTGTGTGATGTTATTCGAAGTGTCGTCCGAATAAGATTGAGAATAACATCGATTCAATCAGTTGACTTCTTGTGTTTTTCGTCCATATTAGTTTATCTTTGAGCGCATTTACGAGTTCATACACTTGTTTTGTTGGACGAGTGACTTACAAAGCTATGATCTACTCGATAGAGTTTGTTTTACTAGACTAGTTGATACTTTGAGATTTTGAGTTGTAAACAAGACAAATTCAACTAGTGATTCGTGATATTGACACTTCTACAAGTTATAAAATAACTTGTAGATAAATTTTACATTGTGTGTTATTTTTCCTGCGTGTTATACAAAGTTTTACGAAGTGTTACAACATTTGGTTTAACACTTTATCCGACATCTGTTAAAACGAACGCGTTTTGGGACCTCAAAAACTTTAATCGGATTAGACATTCTAAAGCTAAACAGAATAAATAATTATATTTCTTTAAAATATTGGAACAGTGGCTAAACATCATTTGATCCCAAGTGGTCAACAGTTTAAAGTTTTCCCTCAAGTTCCCTCTTGGTTGTGTACATCAATTAAGCAACCAAAAGGTCTTTAGTAAGAAATCCTCTGGTAGGACCCTTTTACTCTATGAATACGAACTACATTTGGACGCAAACACTACGAATTATACAGACTGTATGAGACGAAGAAGCAGAAAAGAATACTTGCTTGCACTTGGAAGTTCACAAAAGTGGAAGGGTGATTTATTTTAGGAAGTACACAAAAAAAAAATTGGAAGAACATAAATATCAGAAAATATGATGTTTGTGATGCGGAATATATTTTACTATTTCTGTTAGAAATTTCTTTGGAAAAATATTTAGCAAGGGACTAGGGAGTCCTTAATGCTACCCAGCCTACCCTTATTCATGTGCTTATAATAGCATCTAGATTTGCAACTGTGAAGGTATAAGTCAGAGTAGGGGTGGCTACGGTTCCGAAACCATTGGTTCCGGTTCCTCATTTTAGAGGAATCGGAACCGTTGCCTCACGGTTACTGTTCCAATTTAGAACTCGGTTCTTCCACGGTTCTTGTTCTCATTTTAACCAAACCGCTTTGTTCATCTTTTGATAATTTTTGATTTTTTTAAAATGATTTATCAATTTCGTATAAAAAAAGGAAAAGAAAGAAAAGACTTGGACTTAATATTCAATTAAGTTTTATACTTAATATTAATAATAATATTAAATTGTCTATATATACTATTAGAGTATAGTGGAATCAAAGTTCACGTAGTTAAACCACATTTGGTTTAAAACGTGTCTCATGCGATTCTGAATATAAAACATCATAATAACCATTTAACATTTCTTCTAGCATATGTTTACCACACAAAAAAAATCATTGATTTTAACCTTGAAATCGGCGGTTCTAACCACGGTTCTAACCGACAGTTAAAAATGTCGGTTCGATTTTTGAGACCAAAGAACCGAACTTAACCGCCTACATGGTTCCGTTCGGTTTAGAATCTAGTTACTGCGTTTCATTTGGTCAGCCCTAAGTCACAGTATTCTTATAATTTGCAATAGCTTGTATCCCTCCAAGCTCATAATTTTTATCAATCCCTAAAAACAGCTTTTGCTTTCAAGATATTTTTCTTCCTTCTTTTTATTTGCTTGTTTTCTGGGTAGGGTAGATGAGGTTATATTTAATTTTAATAACATCACTTTTGTAGTTAGGCAAGCCCACCTCAAGGAAGCAAGGTAATGGATCATCTTCATTTATGAGTGTAAATTTCTTATGAATTTGGAGAGATAAAAGACACAGGTGCATCTATACATATACCTATACATATATATATACATATACATATCTATACATATGTATAGATATATGTATAGATACACATGTGTCTTTCTTTCTCCAAATTTATAAGAAATTTATGCCTATAAATGGAGAGGATCCATGCTCAGAAAGCAAAGATAATTAGCTGGCTTACATATTTACCTTTTGATCTCAGTAGTTTAATTACATTTCTCTTTTTAATTAATAATGAACCTAACAAAGGGATGTTGGTACTCTTAGGCACTCAAAGAATATTTAAAACCTTCTTTTCAAAATTGTTGGGATTTGGTCCAAAGATCCTCGCCCGCAATGGGCTTTAAAAGAGGCGCGGCGCGACCCGCACTCGAACTCGTGAGCGCTATTTGGATTGCATAGTTAAAGGATAGCAAAGGATATGATTTGGACTACCTATACCAATGGATGCATCTTCTTTTCTCGTGCTCATTACATAGAAACTCCGAGTTAAGCGTCTTGGCCCTGGAGTAGACATGGGATGGGTGACCCCAGGAAGTTTTCCGAGTGCGCGTGAGTGAGGACAAAGCGCTACTAAAAAGACTCGTGTTGGTTTGTGGGGGACAATCGTCAACTGAGCGCTAGAGGTCCAACAACTGGTATCGGAGCGGTCACGAGTTCGAATTCCCTTGGAAGACGCTGCAGTGAGAGGTTGCCCGGGAGAGCGGTGAGCGAGATCTTTGAACGGATGCCGGAGCGCAAGGTAGGTTGCGGAACGGACCGTAAAATAGGTTGCCGATGGCCGAATGTAGGTTTAGACTGGAATCAGGGCGAGGGTAGGTTGCGTGACCGAATCAAGGGGGTTGCCAAGGTGTAGGTTCTTTGACGAATCAAGGCGAAGGGTAGGTTGCCGGGGTAGGTTGCCAGGAACTCGAGTAAAATAGATCGAAATCAAGGTGTAGGTTGTTGGGTGGACCGAAGGGTAAGTTGCCGGGGCGAATCGAGGTAAACAGATCGAATCAAGGTGTAAGTTCTTTGGGTGGCCGGCGAATCGAGGTCGGCGTGACGCGACGCTGAATCAAGTTGGCGTTAGAATCGAGGAAGTTTGGCGGACGGCGGAGGTTGCAAAGACTCGAGGCGAGAAGATGGCGTCTTTGGGAGGGGGATTGTTTGGGATTTGGTCCAAAGATCCCGCGCAAATGGGCTTTAAAAGAGAGGATATGAGGACCATGCGCCCGCACTCCGAACTCGTGAGCGCTGGATTGCATAGTTAAAGGATAGCTTAAAGGATATGATTTGGATACATTATCTACCTATACCAATGACGATCTTCTTTTCCTGACGATCGTCTTTCATTACATGTAAACTCGAGGTCCAACAAAAATAATCCTCACTTGGAAAATTTTCCTTAGCTTTTTAGCTCCTTTGTTTCAAGAAAGTGATCTCTAGGCCATTAACATATCTGCAAGCTCTTTTATTCTACTTGCTGATTTTTCCAAAATATAACTAAATAATCCAGGACTAACCTCCCCTGGAAAACCTAATCGTCCACTAAACTGGTTCATAATTTTTGCATGTCATTTTCTGATGTGGTCAGCTTCTCTTGCTTTAATTTTTTTCTTAATTAATTAATGAATTATATAAATCTCCCTTTTAAAATTGGACCACATTCAGAATTAACTTTCACAACATCCTGAAGCAAGGAATGACAATTTCAGGAAGCAACCTAAAAGGGGATATATGACTTAATTATTTGCACAGTATGCATAAGGAAATTTGTTTTTAATACACAGTCACTTTTCTTATTTAAAAAGAAATCAACCACTATGTATTTTGACTGCAAAAAGGTTCTTCCTTGTTCAGGCAGTACTGAAAATATTTTAACAGACCACCAGCAAAACATGCGTCGTTCTACGCTACTTTTAGATTTTCATGAATATATCTTTAAGGGGCCGGCGATAAGGAACGTATAAGGAATTAGGCTATAATACTTTTGTAACGCAATACATTTCAATTTATGAAGGAAACTAAAATAATATAAATTATATGGTCACACAGAAGAGCTAATAAAAGAATAGGAGATTAGAACCAATATAAGTAACAAAATGAGCACAACTTGTGCAGATCCTAAATATTTAATTTGGTGCTTTCTCCAAAAAAAAAAAAAAATATTTAATTTGGTGAATTAGCAGGTTTGATGTCAAATATAAAAGCCTAAAGATATGCTTGGATACCAAAAATTTTTATTTTCGTTCCGCTAGAAAAATTATTTTTACCCAAATATGTAATCAGCATACATACATACTTTTACCTAAAGATATCAAGCTTTTAAAGTAGGTAAAGTTGGTATTTCTTTCTTATGTTAAATACATACATACTTTTCCTCCAACTTGCATTTTTCTCTCTTTCTCCTTCTTCTTCACAAAATAGCAAGAAGTTCTTTGTTTGTGCTCTTTCGTCTACCCAAAATCGCACCAGACAAAAGAAAAAATAAGGTAATGTTGTTTCTCCTCTTAGTTACTTAACCTTATTTAAATTGTACAAGAATATACTCCCACGATATGTGAAATTTCAATTTAAAAACAAGATTATATTGTGCACGATATGTACTCGAGATCGCACGATGTGCACAATTAAATGCCATTATATCGTGCATTGTAGATTTAATAGAGGCACGATATATCGTACAAATTTTAGTGAGGCGCAATATCGCGCACAATATTTTAATGAGGCACAATATATTGTGCCTCATTAAAATTCGCGATATATCGTCTTATATCGCTCAAAGATATCGACATACGCACCTCCATCGCTACCAATGCATGGAGTGCAGTGTTACAGCTACATCCGTCATACCCAAAATCCAAAAAATATCCAAAAACCGACCGTCTAAACTCCTCGTATACACCACCACCAATCTCATGCAACTCTTCTTTGATTACTTGTATTATAGTCGGTCAAACGTACCCTGCAATTTGGGCACACTCTCGATGATAAGAGGGTCTCCTCTACTGTGAACCAACCTACAACAAGAATTAATAACAATTTAACAAGATGAATTGTTGAAAGTGAAGATATGTAGTAATAAACTCAAAGGGGACAAAAATTAAGAACAGACAAGAGTGGCCGCGATATGGACTCGTAGCACGATATGTGGCACAATTAGGCACGATATGGCACGATATACAAAATACAAGAACGATATGCATATGGCACGACATGAGGCACAATATACAAAATATTATCATGCACGATATACAAAATACTGAAATCCAACATATATTTCAAACTATAAAATCCAACATATATTTCGAACTAAAAGATTTTGAAAATGCTAAAAATGAGAAATAAACCCTAACCTTTTTGGGAGCAGTGGAAGAGGGTGCGGCGGCAACGGCAGCGGTGGCAGAGGCAGACGATTCTTCTTTGGAAGCCATGAGTTTCTTTTTTGCTTTCTTTCGCACGATATGGGGGTTCTTCTCTCTTGCACGATATATTTTTCTTTTGTTTTTTTACGTTTTGCTTTTTACTTTTTGTACTTTTGTCATGTAGTGTTTGTATATGTACATAGGTGCAGGATTATATACGGTTTCAATGGGGATTATACATGTAAGTCCAAGCGGCTACGATAATCTAGAGGGGGGTGAATAGATTATCTCCATCTTTTCGATTTCGCCCTCTTTTTCGAACAAAACAAGCCAAGACAATAATAAAGTGCGGAATGTAAACAACACACGTCGATTTATAGAGGTTCAACCCACCTAGGGCCTAATCCTCTACCACCCCAGTATATCCGAGATGGATTTCAAAAAGAAAAAGATTTTATAAATTACCAAAATTAATACAACACCAACTTACAACAACAACTCAAAGAGCACCACACTCTTCTTCAACACCACCTTTGAGATTACCACAATCTCTCAAGATTACCACAATCTCCAACGGCACCTTGTGAAGATTATCACAATCTTCAACCTCAAGAATACCAAATTCTTCAACACCTCAATAAGAAGATCACCACAATCTTCTTGCACCTATCACCTATATCATCCAAGTGTGTTCTTACCACAAGAACACTCACAAGGATATCTTGTGTTGAATGATAACCCAAAATCAAGATTACAACTCGATAATGAATATTACAATTATGAGTGCAAGTGTAATCAAGAAATAAGCCTAGACCTCAAGATGTGAAAGTGAAAAGCTACAAATTACAACAAGAATAATGACAATAGAAGACCAAGTGTTTGCTTGAGTATATCTTGTTGTGTTGTGTTGTTCTCTCTTGTTGTTGTGCTTCAAATATTGCTCTATTTATAGGAGATGATTGATACTTGATAGCTCCTCTTGGAATCTGATATCCACAAAAAATTGCAATTAAAATCAAGATTATAGTCAAGTTAGAAATCAATCCCACAATTTAGGAAAAGGCATCTGTCACGCATGATCAAATTTTTCTTTTGTCAAAAGATAGATGCGACCGCCGCACATAAATAGAGTTTGAGTTGAACATTTCACGTTTTAACACGGGCGACGGCCGACGTACACCTCGACCGGTCGACGTCCCTAAACCGGTCCACCATGACCAAAAAATGAGACGGGAGTTCTGCTTTCAATTTCACACGTTGAGTCCGGCCGCCGGCGCGGCGGTCGACGCCACGGCCGACGCCTGGTCGACCGGTCGACCCGGCAATTTTCCTTTCCGCTCATTTTTGTTTCCAAATTCATCTTCAGGTCACGGGGGTGCCCTTTACTATACGGCGACCGATCGACCTCGAGGCAAATGTTGTCCAATTTTTCTCGAAATAAAACTCAAGAAATACTCCGAAAATTTAGTAAAGACATTTTAAACCAATCGGGAGTATTTAGACAACATTTAGGAACCTTGTTTTGAAGTAAAAACTTATAAACATAAAATCGTTTAAAAGTGTTGTCCAATTTTATCCGAAATAAAACTTGAAGAAATACTCCGGAAAATATTGAAACCATTTGAAATCATTTGGGAGTATTTGGACAACAATTAAAAACATTGTTTTGGTGTAAAAATAAAATCATCAAAATTAAGATAAAAACATGTATCAAACAATCTCCCCCTTTTTGATGATTACAAACCAAAACAATTTTTAGAAATATTAGAAGGACAATTTTAAAAACAATTTTCCTAAGAAAAACTTCTAACCGTTTGGAAGCAACCAAAATTTCCAAAATACATAAGCAACCAAGAAAGGGAGTAATTACATTCAATGATAGGCATAATAAGCACAAGCTCCCCCTATCAACAAGCACATTAAGAATAATATAAAAGCAATTAACCATAAGCCAAAAGCTTAGATTTTACATATTGTTCAAGAGCTAATAAGCTCCCCCTGTCAACAAAACATCATTAGACATGTATAAAAGTCCATCAAGCAATAATTGGATTACACAACTTATGGATTTTAAGAGCCATAGCTTATAGCTTTTATAACAAGCTTTTATTAGCTTCTTTGAGCTAATGAGCCAATTTCTTGTTTCTCCCCCTTTGGAATCATCAAAAAGAATGTTAGGATGATAAAAACATCATACAAGTTTATCAAAGAGCGCCAATAATACGATTTATCAACCATTGAAAGAGTTTAAGCTAAGAAACAAAAAAAATGGGAGAGATGTATCATAAGAAAATCATAAGCTCATTTGTTAGCCAAAAACATTATCTCAATAAGAATTTAAGACATTTAAAAATAAGAGAATCATGTAGGTGATGAGTTTTTCATTGAAGCAATATATCAAACACTTGGCGGGCGTCAACGTTTAAAGAAGGTGTATATAACCCTTGCAAAAGAGTTTAAGCCAAGTTTTCATATCATCACCCAAAAATAATTTTTCAACATTTGTCCATCAAAAAAGAGGCTCAAAACAAAATAAATTCTCAAGGGTTCGACACAATTGAGATAATTTTAGCCAAAGGATCAAGCATTACCAATGCCATCAAGCAAAAATTAAAGAGCCATCAAGTGATACATGTCAAGCATCAAACAATGTATTTTAGACATTACAAATGTCCCAAATTATCCATCTAAACAACATGATCAAGGTAGCTCAAATGCATTTAAGTAAAAATTAAAGGAAGCACTTTTACCATCAAGTACTTCATACCAACTATCAAATAATGCCAAACTAAAGGTATTTTTACCATCAAATACTCCATCAAAATCATGATCATCCACAAGTCATTATCAACTTGCTATTTTAACCCTTTCAAGAAAACAAGCAAATCTCATTAGTACGAAAGAGTTATACAAGAAAGTCAAAAGAAATACAAGACAACATGGACAAGAAAGAAAATGCTAGAATAGTAAAGGGGTGGGAAATCAATCCTCGTCCAAGAGAAGCAAGTTCCGAGAATAAAATCTTTGATAAATTTCTTCAACTTGCCGATTGATTTTTGCATTTTCGAGGTCTTTTGCTCCAAAGCCTCATACCTAGCTTCATGAAAAGATCTTAAATCATCAAATTCGGCTTGGGTGTACCTCCTAGAAAGTTGAGCACCAGTATTACCCTCCGGATTGCTCTGTTCGCCTTCCTCTGCCAATCTCGCGCCTCGGCATCATCAAAGAAGTCGTTTGGATCCGGGAATCTTGGCCTCTTCCTCTAGCCATTTTAGTAGGTCGGATGTCCATATTCTTAAGATAGTGACCATTTGGGAGATGTTATCAATGTCAAAGTCATTTTGAAATACCTCCGAATTACACTCCGACGAAGGTAGTCCCGATTGTATAAGAAGTTTACAAATCCAATTGCCCATAACAAACTTCTTATTTCCTCGAGTGATAGACTCAATTAGACATTGAATAAGAATGGCGCCAAAGTTAAGCGGTTCCTTCTAGCAATCTTATAAGTCAAAAATAGTCCATGTTGCTAGGCATTTTACCCGCTTTTCCACAAATACAAGATGGCGACAATAACGATGATAAAATTCGGTGCTCAAGTGTCATCGCTAACAATGAATACTTTGGCCATACGCCCAAATAGGTCTTAACTTCTCTCATAGACACCCCCAACATACCATCATTCCAAATAAAGCACAAGAGAAAAAGTCCCAACCACCTTCTCTAACATGTAGAAGCGACAAATTTCATTAGGTGTCCACCTAAAATGACGACCTTTTACAAACGAATTTACCGCAATAGGCTTTCTATCATCAACATCATATTGCACCCACATATTTGCATAAATATGTTGGATAATATCGTCATCATACAAAACATATGCATGCTCCCATAAAAACATCCAACCTTGCTCCTCAAATAATCCTCTAATAGTAGGATATTCATTAGCAAATGAATTAAAACGACAAATTTTAGTCCGAGCAATCGACTTTCCACCCATTCCCAAATCTTCATAGTACCACTCCGCATATTTATTGATGAAATTAAGAACATTATTAGAATGGGGAGCTTGAGTAATAAAAGATTTCTTACTTTTCGCCCAACGACAATTTTTGAGCGAAATTGTTCCGCGGAGCTCGGAAATTTGGGCCCGAGAGAGTATGGGATTTTGAATGTCATCACGTTCTTGATCCACGTTCCTTTGGGCAGCTCGAATATCCCTTTGTTCGGCTTCATCTTGCGATTCTCGAAGAACCCTCTCATGCCGCCCTTTCTTCTCTTGGAAGTGGGATTTTGACCGAGAAATTTCTTGGAGGTGCCATATATGAAAGATTCTTGCAAAAATAGGTGGAATAGCAACAAGAATTACAAGAATTGATGAAGAAATGATGATTTTAGGAGAAGGGGTGATTAAGCGTGAGGTTTGGGGAAAACTTATGTTACTGTTTGAGAGCCGGAGACAGATGGGATTTATTCCAAAAATCTTGCACAGGCGGCCGGTCGAGGTGGGGTGTGGCCGGTCGACGTGCGTGCGGGCGGCCGTCGCCCTGCTTTGGCCCCAAAGGAATTTTTCATTCTCCAGTTTTTCAAAAATTTGATTTTTCACCCCAAAAGTTTTAAAAACTTTGTAAAAAGATAATTATGGACCAAGTCTAACAAAAACGGGTTTCGGGAAAACATATATTCGAAAAATCGAG
Source organism: Rehmannia glutinosa (assembly GCA_016081115.2). Lineage (NCBI taxonomy): Eukaryota > Viridiplantae > Streptophyta > Magnoliopsida > Lamiales > Orobanchaceae > Rehmannia > Rehmannia glutinosa. The sequence continues at coordinate 44,727 of JABTTQ020000322.1, read as the reverse complement.
ATTTAATAAGTAGTGCCCTTTTTAAAAAAAAAATTACAACATCATTTAGGGGCACTTGAGGGGTTGAAATTAAATATCTTGAAAGACATGTGCATAAACGTAATATCGAGTTCTAAGAAAAATACGAGTGAACATACCTCGATGATTTAAGAAACTTGATGAAGAAATATCCAATGAATATGAGATATATAACCTACACAATTCTCAAACAAATATTGCACAAGATATAATAGTACAAGTGTAGGCAAGTGATAAGGGAAAAATTAAAAATCCATAAGAGTTTAGAAGCAACATGTAAGGTCTCCTTTTTCAAACGGTTTTAAAAATACAAATAAGTTTTGAAGACCTTAATTAAAATACATGAAAACTCATTTTGCAATTAAGACACAAATAAAAACATGCATAGAAATAAAATAAAATGCATATTTAAATGGGGAGATACGGTTTACCAATTACGCCGTTTCCATGGGTTGTGTCTTTCCCATTGTTGATGATATCTTCCCCGAGAAGTCACTTTATTGATGATGGCTTCTTTGATTACTCCATTTCCAAGGTTTGTTACCTTCCCATTGTTGATGGTCTCTTCTTCTTTGAAAATCATCTTATTGATGATGTCTTTGCCATTTCCAAGGATTGTGTTCTTCCCATTTATGATTATATCCTCTTCTTGGAAATTTGCTTTGTTGAAAATATTTTCTCCTTTGATCAAATGAATTGGTCATTTGATGTCTTCTTAGCGCTATGAATTTTCTCCGATTATTATTTCACCGGGTATCTAATAAAACACTATTTTGTACCCTCAAGTGCTTGGGTCCTTTAGGATTAGATTTGAGTCTTTTAGGTCTCCAACAATAATTAGAGCTATTTCTAAACCGACAAGTATTTACCGTATGACCATTTTTACCGCAATAAATACAAGTAATAGCTTTAGGAGCATAATGACAAATATGCTTAGAGACTTGATTCTTTTTCATATGATTAACATCATTAAACATGATCAACTTCTAGTTTGAATTATCACAACAATCAACAATTTCATCGGACTAAGTTGGATTTAGATAAATCCTTTTTCATGCAATTAATATCCTCAACAAGAGTACTATTTTGTTTCTCAAGGTTTCTAACCTTGTCAAGTGTGGTGGTGTGAGCACATGATAGTGATTCATATGAAGTAAATAAGCTATCCTTTTCATTTTTCAAAACATTGAATTCCTTTTTCAAATTTTTGTACTTAACAAGTAAATTTTGAAAATCATTTTGAAGATCATCAAAATCATTTTGCAAATCACTATAATCATTTTGAATAACAATATCATAAGTAGAGGTTTAAGACATACCTCGTTTTCTTCTTCGATGCCCATAAGACAATATTCAACTTCTTCATAGTTGGGAGTTGTAAGAGGCTTGTTCCTTAGATTTGAGCTTGTATCCCTTTGAGAAGTAGATGCTTTTGTTTGACTCCTTTCATTTGCAAATACTCCATAGATGGCTTCTAATTTTTTCCATACTTCATGTGCCGATCGATTCCTACAATATGTTCATATTCCAAATTAGTAAATGAACAATACAAAATATTGAGAGCTTTACCGTTTAAGGAGATGATTTTCTTCTCTTCATCATTGAGCTCTTTAAAGCCTTTGGAGGTGTGTGGTGTGTTTATCATTGGAATGATTTCTCCATTTATGACGACGTTTCAAATATCGAACCCGCAACCTTGTAAATAACATTCCATTCTTTCTTTCCAAAATATATAATTTTTGGAATCAAATAGAGGTGACTTGGTGATGGAGGTGCCGGATAGATGAGCTTCGTTCGTAGCCGATGATCGTTCCTCTTCACTCGCGATGTGAAACGAGCTTGCCAAAGAGTTTGGCTCTGATACCACTTGTAAGTCCAAACGGCTACGATAATCTATAGAGGGTGAATAGATTATCTCCATCTTTCGATTTAAGCCTCTTTTTCGAACAAAACAAGCCAAGACAATAATAAGGTGCGGAATGTAAACAACACACGCCGATTTATAGAGGTTCAACCCACCTAGGGCCTAATCCTCCACCCCAAGATATCCGAGATGGATTTCAAAAAGAAAAAAAAAGATTTTATTAATTACCAAAATTAATACAACACCAACTTACAACAACACCTCAAGAGCACCACACTCTTCTTCAACACCACCTTTGAGATTACCACAATCTCTCTTGAAGATTACCACGATCTCCAATCGGCACCTTGTGAAGATTACCACAATCTTCAACCTTGAAGAATACCAAATTCTTCAACACCTCAATAAGAAGATCACCACAATCTTCTTGCACCTATCACCTAGATCATCCAAGTGTGTTCTTACCACAAGAACACTCACAAGGATATCTTGTGTTAAATGATAACCCAAAATCAAGATTACAACTCGATAATGAATATTACAATTATGAGTGCAAGTGTAATCAAGAAATAAGCCTAGACCTCAAGATGTGAAAGTGAAAAGCTAGGCAAATTACAACAAGAATAATGACAATAGAAGACCAAGTGTTTGCTTGAGTATATCTTGTTGTGTTGTGTTGTTCTCTCTTGTTATTGTGCTTCAAATCTTGCTCTATTTATAGGAGATGATTGATACTTGATAGGCTCCTCTTGGAATCTGATATCTACAAAAAAATTGCAATTAAAATCAAGATTATAGCTGTTAGAAATCAATCCCACAATTTAGGGAAAAGCTGTCTGTTGCACAACAATCAGAATTTTGCTGTCAAAAGATAGGGCGACCGGTCGCACATAAATAGAGTTTGAATTGAACATTTCACGTTTTAACACGGGGCGACCGGTCAACATACACCTCGACCGGTCGACGTCCCCTACAACCGGTCCACCATGACCAAAAAATGAGACAGGGAGTTCTGTTTCAATTTCACACGTTCAGGTACCGGTCGCCAGGGGTGCGACCGGTCGACGTCCTGGTCGACCGATCGACCTGGCCATTTTCCTTTCCGTCTCATTTTTTGTTTCCAAATTCATCTTCAGATACGGGTTGCCCTTTACGGCGACCGATCGACCTCGAGACAGAAATGTTGTCCAATTTTTGTCAAAAATAAAACTCAAGAAATACTCCAAAAATTTAGTAAAGACATTTTAAACCAATCGGGAGTATTTAGAAAACATTTAGGAACCTTGTTTTGAAGTAAAAACTTATAAACATAAAATCGTTTAAAAGTGTTGTCCAATTTTATCTGAAATAAAACTTGAAGAAATACTCCGGAAAATATTGAAACCATTTGAAATCATTTGGGAGTATTTGGACAACAATTAAAAACATTGTTTTGGTGTAAAAATAAAATCATCAAAATTAAGATAAAAACATGTATCAAACAATACGGTTTTCAATGGGCATAATTATTACTTGATTTCAAAATTCAAAAACCCCAACTTAAATGAGGGGCAATTTTATCAATTTGGGTCGAAAAGAGTTTTGTTATGGTGGTGGGAAGAAAAGAGTATCCATTATCCATAGTGGGTACTTAAAAGTTTTCCCATATGTAATTATCTACCAAGATTTTTTTCTTAAAAATATGCTATTAACTCTATTGTATTCTTTGGCCCATTTATATTTGGTCTATTATACAATAATTGCTCTCGCCCATTTAGCGGCCCAACAAGCAATAAAACCCAAGTGTTATAACTGCGTGTGAATCCGGTCACGGGCTCGGGCCTGGGATGGGATCTGAATCTTATGTTCGCGGATCCTTTACTTCTCAAGCCCAAACCCTAAATCATAGTCAGTGTTTCCTTTCTCTCTCTTCTCTCGATCTCTCTCTTTAGAAATCTCACAAACTCGTTGTATCTCTGTATGATCTTTGGGGTGATTGTGTTAGATCTAAGTGTTCTTACACTAGTTCACCATCTTTGTGGACGATATTTCTGTTTCTCTGTGAGATTAGGGTTTGCTGGGTTTGTGGGATCTTTCCTAGAGTTTTTTGGGTTTCGAGGGTTTAAACACTTGGGATCTTTGAGAGCTATTGTTGGCTTGGCTGAGTGGGTGCCATTTCTGGTTCTCTGGTGACATCTTGTTGGTTTTGGAAAAAACTGGTCCTGAGCCGATTTATATCAATAATCGATTTTAGAATTTATCCCTCATATGTTCTTTTGTTATATTTCTTGTTCTTTGATATTTCTTGTATTTTACTTTTTTGTATTAATAGGCTATCGAGTCTGTAATTTTTAATTCGGTACTGAGTGTATCGATCTATGTGAGGAGGATAGATATTCATCAGTGGTATCGAGCACGTATCCACCTCATGGTGGGTTGGTGCCTCTGATTCTGGTGGAATCTTGGTGATTCTTGGCTCTTGGTGATCTCTATGGTTCGTTAATACCCAGGACTTGGTCCTGGTTGTAAGGAAAACTCTCTTCCCTTCTCTCTCTTTTAATTTCAGTCAGTTTTAGTTTTAGGGGAATCCCTAAGAATTAACCCTCTTGACCTTGTGCCACGAGCGTAGTGGAATCCTGAGGTGCAAGGGGAATCCACCCTTGTCCTTCAAATTTCATTTTTGTTGATCTGTTGTTTAGTTTTTGGACTCTCTGCGGTCTATTGTTGTTTTGTGGTGGACTCTGTGTGGTCCTTACTTATCTCTTCATCATTTTCTTGTTGTTCTGCTTTTGACTCTGTGTGGTCCACCTTGTGCTGCTTCTGCTGATTATTTCCTTCTGGTTTTTGAGTACTTCTTATGTGCTTTGTGAATATCATGTGTCTTATATCTGTGATATACTCCTGTTTATATCTGTGATAATGGCTGGTGTTTCTGGCTATCACATGGAACCCTTCCATAAAAAACTGATTTTTCTATTTGGCAACAAAAAATGAAAGGCATTTTGATTCAACAAAAATATTTTAAAGTTGTTGAGCAAAAGTATACTGATAAAGATATTGCTGAAATCAAAGCTGAGCTTGATGAGTTTGTTTATTCATCCATTATCCTAAATCTTTCTGATTCTATTTTGAGAAAAGTTGGCAAGTTATCTAGTGCCAAGGATTTATGGAATAAATTGGAAAAACTCTTTACTGAAACATCTTTACCTTCCAAAGTCTTTCTACTTGAAAAGTTTTTCAGATTCAAACTTGATTTGACAAAGGATATGGATGAAAACCTTGATGTTTTTACTAAATTAATACAAGACATCAAGTTGACTGGTGATAAGAACATTGATAATTATACTCCTATTGTTTTGTTTAATGTTATTCCTGATTCATATGCTGATGTTAAGTCTGCAATTAGGTATGGCAGGGATTCTATTACCCTTGATGTTGTGATTAATGACCTTAAGAGTAAGGAACTTGATCTTAAAATATCTAAGGGGAATGAACATGGGTTTGGAAAAGTGATGCATGTTAGGGGTAGAAATCAAAACAAAATGAATGGGAATAACAATAATAATAAATCTGGTAGAAAGCAAAAGTAGAGGGAGGTCTAATTCTAGACCTAGGAATAACATGAAGTGTTATAAATGCGGTGAGCATGGTCATTACATCAAAGAGTGTACTAAACCGATGAGTAACTAGAACAATAATCAAAACAATAACCGAAACAATAAAAACCAAGCCATGACTCGTGAACTTGACTATTTCTAATGATCATATGTAGAGTCACAAGATGGGCACGCCCGTCAGGTAGCCCCCGCCCGCCCGGTGTTAACAAGGTAAGGGTATGGGTTAATGTTTCAATTGCCCGCTAGGGGGCGGGCCTAGGGTGGGCCAACCCATTTGGGCCGCGGGCCTATGCAGGTCGGTCCGGGATGAGCATGGATTGGCCCCGCCGTATTAATTAAAAAAAATAAAAACAAAAACTCATTTTTTTTAGCCTTGAGGTTGTGACCTGTGAGGCTTGGCCTCTTGAATCCCTTCTTAATTTGCCTATTTGTTCAGTTGTTTGCCCGACAGCCCAGTCACATACACGCTGATATGCACAAAAAAGATTGAAATAAAACCTAACATCTTTCATCTTTGAATCACATACTTTAAACAGTTGGTTTTTTTTTTTAATTGTCACTTTTGAGGTACAAGTTATAAGATCAAGTTCTCAATTTTCAATTCCAGGTAATGATTCTAAATAATGATATTTCGGTTTCAAGTTTCAAACTAAACCTTTTCTTTTATGGTGTTGGGAGATAGATGTATCACAATTTTATATAACATTGTATATGTGTATCATGTAGTCGACATGTAATAATGTATTGATGTATAAGGTATTAAAATATTAGTTTTTCATTGGAGTTGAATTTACTAAGTTAATTCAATTAAAACATTAGTAGGCTACATCCCAAATGAGATGATAAATGGCAATTCAATTCTCAACAAATATTTACTCATAAAAAAAATTTGTTTGTCGGGCGACCCAACCCAACCCGCGACCCCAGTGGGTTGGGTTTGGGATAAAGGTTTTTCACCCACCATCTAGTCGGCCCACCCCGCCCGCCAAATGGTGGGTTTTGGCGATCGAGGACCACCCACCCCGCTAGCCCATTTTGACACCTCTAATCATATGAGTGATGTGTTCATGGTGTATGAACTAACTGATTATGTGAATAATGTGCCTTCAAATGCTTTCAGTGACATTGAATGACTTATTGATTTTGCATGCACATTTCATATGACACTTTTTAAATATTTATTTAATATTATGCTTCAGTGCAAAGTGGATCTGTTTCCATGGCTAATGATAAAAAAATGTCAAGTTTTTGGTGTTGGTACTGTCTGCCTGAAACTTGAAACTGGTTATGTGTTGACTCTCAATGATGAGAGACATGTTCCTGATTTGTCTATTAATTTGATCTCATGTGCTATGCTTGAACACGATGGCTATGACGGAACATGAGGGAATGGTGTTATGAAACTCATGAGGGGTTCTATGATAATTGCTAAAGCTGAGGAAAACAGAAACATGTATGTTTTACATGCTAAACATGATTCTTCTGTGAATAAAATTGTTAACTTTGTTTCTAATGATATGACTGATTTATGGCATAAAAGGCTTGGTCACTATAGGTCCCAAGGGGTGTGAGTGTAAGGTTTAGAAGGGGGGGGGTTGAATAAACCTTACCAACTTTTCACTTTTGGTCCTTTTTAAAATTGAGTTGACACTATACAAATTGTGTCCTTAGTGGACAACCAATTTAGTTAATCGAGAGTTAGTCACTCAACGGACTCACCGAGCCGTTGATAGAATAACTCAAACTTTTAAGACTAAATTAGCTAAACGTGGTTTATTTTCAGCGGAAGACTTAACACCCTTAAGTTTGGTTTAGTTATGATTTAATACTTGGTTTTAGTACTTAGAGATTATCAGTTGGATAGCAAATATGTCAGTAGAATTAAACAAATAAGATGCAGGAATTAAAGTGCTGAAATGTAAATGACACGATAAGTTTTTATAGAGGTTCGAAGATGGGGTAATTCTTCTACTCCTCTCTTCTCCAACTCCTGGAGGAATCCACTAAGTATTGATCAGTATACAGAGTGGTAATATCCGGATACAAGTCTTGATCACACACGTGACTTGATCCTTTGGGACTCGATCCGGAGATGCCTTAGTCACTCAGCTGGCTTCTCGTCCGACTCAGCTTCTTCACAGGGCAGCTGCCTTGCTACTACAACTCACTTGCTCAAGCTCTTAGGATTTGATCACGAAGCCCTCCAAAAACTCGAGACTGGTTCGACCTTGAACCTTCCTACAATCCTTCGTGGAATGTAGACCCTTTTCTTCTAAAGTTTTCTCTTCAACCGATTGAAGCTATCTTTCCTTCACAATGAGTGTTGGATTGATTTTCTTCGTGGTGTAGGCTTGATGATTAAACTTGAATGATTTTGAGAATATTTTGATTACAGATTCGGATATAAGCTTGAATGTTTTGGTTGGGTAATCAACAACATATCTTCGAGTCATCCTCGGCCTTTTATAGTGATCTTTCAAAAATTTGCCCGTTGAAGAGATAGGCTTATTTTTGAAAGTCACTTGTGGTCGTTGCTTGTCTTGTTGCGATCCTTGGAATTGCCACTTCCTCGTATGAATTATTCTTGACTTTTTGAGCACTCGACATGGTGTAGTCTTCCCATTGTTTATTTCCTTACAGCACGCTTCGTGGATCGAGCACTCCGAGAAAGGTAGCATGGAGATATTACTTGTTTAAGTAATTCTCTTGATTTACGTACAACGGATCTCTTTCGATTATCTCGACTGACCGCATTTCCTTGCTTTCCCCAGGTGACTTAGAGTCGACTTCCAATCATTAAATGACTCTTCCGTCACTTCAACTAGAGACTTGACTATCTTGAGTTGACTTGACGATGCTTTACTCACAACATCTCGATTGCACCTTGATCGAGTTCCGTCTTCTCTTCTTTTGCCAAACTCAAATTGTCTCGCAGCAAGTCTTCCTACTAGTCTCGGTTGTCTTCTTGCATGTTTGGGCATAGGCGACTTAACTCGACTTGACCATTTATTTGTTACAATGCGGTTTACAACAAAAAATGGGGTGCCAACTTCCTATTCTAAGTTTTACATGGCATTCATCAAAATCTAAACAATAAATTTCCCAACAGTCACATTAGCTCTAAAGGGCTTGATTTATTACAGAACAAGGCTTGTTTTGGTAAAGACAAACTTGATACTTTGTCCTTTGTGAATCATGTGTATGGTAAACAACAATGGGTTAAGTTTACCTTCCCCACCAATCCTAAATCATCCGCTAGCTCGAAATTCTTGAAAATTTGCATGATGATGTTTGGGTCCATCCTCCGTGCCTACTTATGGTGATAATAAATATTTCTTGTCCATAATTAATGATTATTCTAGAAAAGTTTGGGTGTTTTAATGAAGAATAAATATGATGTTTTTGATAAATTTAAAACTTGGAAGATTATTATTGAAAACCAAACAGGCAAAAAGATAAAGGTTTTAAGAACTGATAATGGCTTGGAATTTTGTAATCAATTAATGAACAATCTTTATGATGAATTTGGTATTAAAAAGGCACAACCTATTCACCTCAGCAAAATGGTGTTGATGAGAGGATGAATAGAACACCTTTAGAAAGAGTGGAGAACATGATTGATACCTCTGGACTTTCTAAAAGGTTTTGGGGAGAAGTTGTTGTAACATCTTATTTTATTAGTAGATCCCCTTCAGTCCTTTGGAAGGGAAATACCTGAAGAGGTTTGGACTGGAAAAACCTGTTGATCTTTCTAAGTTGAAATTTTTTGGATGCACAACTTTTGTACACCAAAAGAATGATAAATTGGAACCAAGGTCTATTAAATGTGTTTTTCTTGGCTACCCTGAAGGGGTTAAAAGTTATAGACTTTGGAATAGAAAAGAACCTGGTTTTACAACCATAATAAGTAGGGGTGTTGTGTTCAATGAACTTGAATTCCCCTATTTTGTGCATCCTACTCCTCAAACTATTTCTGAAAGTTGTAATACTCCAACTGAGGTGGAGCCTTCTAATTTGTCTCCTATTATTCCTTTGCATGCTCATAAACCTATCAATGATGCTTGGCCTGATAATGTGGATAATCAAGATGTGCATATTGATAATGATATTCAACATGATAATGTGCATGATATGCATAATGATTTTCATGATGTTAACACTGATAAACAACCTGTGATTGATGCACATGATGAACTAAATGATTATGTGTTAACTAGGGATAGAACTAGGAGACATGTTAGAATCCCAAACAAATTTGCTGATTTTCACATAATATCTTATGTGTTTTTACGTAGTTGAATCCATTGATGGTTCCGAGCCTAAAACCTTTTAAAAGCTATGAATTACATTGAATCCACTAAGTGGTTGAGTGTTATGCATGATGAAATGACTTCATTGCATGTTAATAATACCTGGATACTTATTCCAAAACCTCCTAACTATTCAATTGTTGATTGAAAATGGTTGTATAAGGTTAAACAAGAATCAAGGTGTTAGGTTTAAATCAAGGTTAGTTCTTTAAGGGTTTTACTCGGAAGAAATGGATTGATTACACAAAAATATTTGCTCATGTTATTAAATGTGTTACTGTGAGAATCATGCTTGCTCTTGTTGCACAATTTGATTGGGAATTGAAACAGTTGGATGTTAAAACTGTTTTTTCACATGATGACTTGGATGAAAAAACATTGTGAAACAACCTAAGGGGTTTGAGAACAAATCCAAGCCCAATTAGGTTTGCTTACTTGAAAAATCTGTATATGGTCTTAAACAGTCTCCAAAGCAGTGGAACAAAAAATTTGATCAATGTATGCTTGATTTAAAGTTTTGTAGAAGTCAATTTGACCATTGTCTTTACTTTAAACTTGATGTTAATATTCTGTGTTTCTACTATTATATGTTGATGAAATGTTGCTTGTTGGGCCTTGCATCAAAACTATTGATCATGTTAGAATTTGTTTAAGTGCAAAATTTGACATGAAATACTTGAGTGATGTTAAGAAGATTTTGGGTATGAACATTGACAGGGACAAAAATAAATCAGTCATTTATTTGTATCAGTCCTCATACATAGAAAAAATCTAGCAAAATTTTCTCTATCTATTGCTAAATGCGTGAATGTGCCTCTTGCTTCTCATTTTCTGTTAAGTAAGGAACAATCCCCTAAGACTGAACTTGAAATGTGTGCTATGAAAAACATTCCTTATGCTAATGCAATTGGATCGGTTATGTCCTTGATGGTGAGAACTATGCATGATATTGTCTATGGTGTTTCTTGTTTGAGTAGATACATGTATAATCCCGGTATGGTGCATTGGAATGTTGTTAAATAGTTGTTGAGACATCCGAAGCATTCCACTAATTATAGCTTGTGTTTTTCAAAATGTGATTACGGTATAATTTTGAAAGGATATTTTGATTCAAATTATGCTAATGATAAAGACAACATAAAATCAACAACTTCCTATGTTTTTTTCTCTTTGTGGTTCTTGTATCGGTTGGAAATTCTAGTTGCAACATATTGTGGCTCTGTCTACTCTAATCAAAATATCTTGTTGTGGAAGCTTTAAAAAAAGCACTTATGGCTTAAAGGTCTTGTTTAAAATTGGTTTTCTAAAACAAATAGTTGTATTTTCGACTCTCAATCTAGTATTCGATTATGAAAAAACCAGGTTTTCATGACAAAACCAAACATATTGATGTAAGATTTTATTTTATAAGGGATATTGTTTCAAAAGGTTTGGTATGTCTTGAAAAAATGGCTTCCGAAAGACAATCTAGATGATATGGGTACTAAGTGTCTACCACTTATTAAAGTTCAAAACTTGTTTAAAATTACTCAATTTTTGACACCGTGATTACCCCTTGGTTATTTACCCTTATGTTGGGTTTAACAGTTTCTTTGTGTGTTGTTCGCCAAAAATATTTTTGCATCATACAACCGCAAGTGTACGATGTAGTTTATAGGATAATGGCAACACTACAACATAAATGACATTAGGTAAAACTCAAAAAATGTTACCTAATGGCCATAAAATGTTACTATAGACAATAGGTATCACTTTTATGGCGATGCACTTGCCCGTGCAACCTATAGTCTAAGTTATCACTTTTATTAGCTTTTAGTAACACTTTTTCTAAGTGTTACATTAAGTTTTCTATTGGTAACACTTTGAAACAATATTTCTAAAGTGTTACATATGAATCTTATGTAACACTTTTTTTTAACACTTTTATATTTATAACACTTTAAAAATAATACTTCTAAAGTGTTACATATGAATCTTATGTAACACTTTTTTTGTAGCACTTCGTAGAAATACTATTTTTTGCCACCAAGTAGATTCGAACCCACGACCTGTTATGTATGGAAGTGGCAATTTGCCACTAAGCTAGTTTGATTCTTATTACAACTTTTGCTTTGTTTTATATATGCACATACACACACACACACACACACACATATATATATATATTATATGTATATATAATATATTTTATATAATAAAGATTATATTTTATAATATATGTATTAAATTATATTATACAATATATATATCAAATTTTATATTGTATAGTATATAGTTTGAAAATCATATTATATTAAATATTTAAGGACACAACAAATTAAAAATATAAAAAATATATAAAATAAATTTTTTATCGACTGATAAATATTCAATCGATAAAAATAAAAAATATATAAAATTATAAAATTAATTTACCGACAAATAAAAAAGTTATAACAGTAAAAAAATAATAAAGAAAATTTTCATTGGTAATTTTTTTAAAAAAGTAAAAAATATTGAAAAAAAGGTTAACGATGAAATTGGTCTCCGTTAGTAAAAATTAAAAAATAAATAAATAATAATAATAAAATATATACATGCGCATTTTCCGTCGGTATTAAGACGGAATTAATTGCCATCGTAAAAAATAAAAAAATAAAAGCAAAACTAAAATACTTTGTAAAAAGAAAATAAAAATTCAGTTAGAAAAACAGAGTACATGATGTCTACAATTTTTAGGTTTGGTGACATCAATTAATTAAATAAATCTTTGACATGAGTTAATGATAGTTATTTAATTTTGTGTTACTAAAATATAGATTAAAAAGTGTTACAATCAATAAAATATAGTGTTGTCAATAGTGCTTCTTAAATAAAGTGATACCTATTTGTGTTACAAAAGAAATAACAAAAACAAAGTGATACTTAAAAAGTGTTACTTATATAAAAGTGTTAAATATAAGCGTTACATATTGATAAAAGTGTTACCTATTTGCATTATAAAAGAAATAACAAAAAAAGTGATACTTAAAAGTGTTACTTATATAAAAGTGTTACATATATGTGTTACATATTGATAAAGTGCTACAAAAAGTGTTACATAAATATTGTAATGTAAAAGTGTTACAAACATGTGTTACATATGTACCTTATGTAAAAAGTTCTACAAAATTTGTGTTACCTAATGTCATTTATGTTGTAGTGCAAGCAAGGTCGTATTCCTCAGGGATTGACATGTGAAACACTTAGGGGATAATAACATCGCATTCCAATTTTATTGAAGAAACCGAATATCCAATTTATAGTAAAAATCGAAAATAAAGAAATAAAAGAAATAAATGTGCGAACCCCACAAGTATTTTCAACAACTACAAGAGCAACCTTAGGCATAATCTCAACATGTTTCTTCAATATTAAATCCAATTAAAGTTTCAAAACCAATTCATGCAATTCTATGGGTTCAATTCCTAAGATAGTCTATTTCTCCTCCCGGGTGATAAATAAATAGTAGATTAATAACAATTGTAGATCTCCCGATACGTTACAACTATTATTAACTCTCAAAAGATTTATGAATTGAATGAATCCCCAAACAAACAGTTGTAGGTCTCGATCGTTACACCCGTTTATGTCGAATTCGATTTAGTCTTTGTTAGAACTCATCTCCCGAATCTCGCACTAACAAATATGACATGTAACTTATTCCCTTAAAATAAAAGCAATTATAAATAAGCACTCGAATTCATAAAATAGAAAGCATGAATTAATTAAAAAAATAAATAATCATATTTAACATAAATCCACAGTTTCGGTTATGCCCCTAAGATCCAAAAGATTATCCAAACATTGATTACAAATTCATAGACAAATTCGAAATCAACATCATGACATTATTTAAGCACAAACAAGAGATCTTAGACATAGAAAGCAAAACCCCTTATTGTCAGGATGGATTCCCCTCCTATGCCTTCGAACCTCTTGTGCTCCCGTAGATGAGAAAGCCTAGTGGTGTTCTTCGCGACCTAGCCCTCCTCTCTCAGAAGACCTTGGATCTTGTGTTCCTGTGTAAAGTGATGTCTTGTGTTGTGTATGAATGGATGAATTTTCGTGCAAGCCTTGAGTCTCTTTTATTGATGCTTGGGGAGATCATTTGTAGAGTTTGAGTAGGAAAAGGAGACCAATTCAGCCCCAGTTACATTGCACGCCCATGTCAACCCACACGGTCGGGTTGTTCAATCAGAATTTGCTCCTGAGGTATTCAAAAAAGTTGTTACCTTTTCTCTTAGCTTTCCATAGCCACTTGAATAACCTCAATATCAATTTTTTAGAGAAAGTTACCAAAATACTTAAGCCTGCTAGTGCTGAAAACTGTTAGCATATTTGGACGTTTTTTAAGGAAATTTCCTTTTATTCGACAGTCCATGCTTCTCTCCTTCATATTTTTGCTCGTACATTAGCTCTTGACCTATACTTTGGAACATGATATCTCTTTTGTCCAATCTAGCTCCATTTTCTGCAAAATTCACAAGTGTACGCAGTATCACGCCCAACAAAGGAAACCAAGTAAAATACACAAATATGCGTGCAAATTCATCAATTATATATCATTTTAAACCCTCAAATGCACGTATATGTTACATTCATCATGTGTTTTCTGTTAAATCTAAAACTATTGAGTTAATATTGGCTTTGTGCTTATGTTAATTCAATGGGGGAACTTGACTTGTTGTGTGCTTATTGAGGTCCTTATTATGTTACAACAAGCTTTAGTACTTCGTAACACAAGTCCTTCGGATAAGTCTTTGGGAAGGCAAAAGCGATGATGATGACCAATTTTATTCCCTTAAGTATGTCTAATGATCTATCTTGAGCCAAAGGTGGAGATTGTTGTGTTTGTTGGCCAATTTATCTTTGGTCCATTATAAAATAATTACTTTGGCCCATTTAAGCGGCCAACAAGCAACAAAGCCCAAGTGTTATAACCCGTTTGTGAATCCAGTCACGGGCTCGGATCGGGATATGAATCTTTATGTCTGCGGATCATTTACTTCTCATCCCTTCCATCCGATCTCTTGACCTTGATCCGTTCGTTCATTGACCCTATTAAAAGGCCCCCGCCCAAACCCTAAATCATAATCAATGTTTTCTTTCTCTCGATTCTTCGAGTTCTTCTCGTGATCTCTCTCTCTCTAGAAATCTCACAATCTCGTTGGATTTCTATGTAATTTTGAGGTGATTGAGTTAGATCTGGTGTTCATACACTAGTTCACCATCTTTGTGGATGATATCTTTGTTTCTCTGTGAGATTAAGGTTTCTTGGGTTTGTGGGATCTTTTCTAGGGTTTTCTGGGTTTCGAGGGTTTAAACACTTGTAATCTTTGAGGTTGTTAATCTGTTGGCTTGGGCGAGAGGGTGCCATTTCTAGTTCTTTGGTGACATCTTGTTGGTTTTGGGAAAATCGGTCCTGGGCGATTTATATCAATAATCGGTTTTAGGATTTTATCCCTCATATGTTCTTTTGTTATATTTTCTTGTTCTCGATATTTCTTGTATTTTACTTTCGATCTTAAGTGTCTAGAGTAATTTACGTATTAATAGGCTATCGAGTCGTAATTTTTAATTTGATATTGAGTGTATCGATCTATTTGAGGCGGATAGATATCCAACAAACTCACTCTCACTTATTCTCTCAACAATCACATCTATACATTTTTCCAAAAAGGATGAATCATTACACATAATTTTCCACAAATTTCAGATAATTCGTTCACATATTTTTAACTATCATTCATAGTCAATCATTATTTTACTATTTCTATATCACATCAAATTTCATTATTACATTTTTATCTCATATCCAATCACACTAGCTATAACAAACATTCATTTTCTTATCTGAAACTTTTTATCACTATTCTCTATTTAAAAGAATATTTTCAAAATGAAAGGATATTCGATCCCACCGGAAATGAAATAACAACCATTATCTCCTCAATCATATAATTAAACATGCATTGATTCTTATTAATTAAACTCTTTTAAGTTACTGTGTTTATTTCTTGTCATTGTGTAAAGGGCAGCACTAAACTCACGAAAAACCTATTAAATTTGGTCAATCGTCTAAAGGAAAAATACTGAAGGGTAATGCTGAGGCAACAAAGATATGATAATTTTGTTGGATTTGCTCCCATTGTGCAGAAATACATCATATTCCATTAATTTATTTTATATTTGTAGGTACTTGCCAATACGGAAGGCCAACTTTTTAAAAGCCAAAATGTTTCCCATTACAAAAGCTTCAATCTGTTTCGAAGATTACAAAGTTGCATAAATGAAAGGTTTAATTGCAAAATTTGGTCCCATAACTACAAGATACTAGCAATTTTGGTCATGTAAATTTTTTTATGTAGCAATTTTGATCCACGGTAAGATTTTATTTCTGTGCAATTTTGACTCCACAAGCTCTAATTTGTAATTTTGGTCCTACAAGTTTTGTTTTTATGCAATATTAGTCTCAACTAGGTGTTTTATATTTTATTTGTTCTCACAATATCTTGGTCATTTTATCATTTAGCCAAAAGACCCAAAATGCCTCAAATCCATATACGAGAAATATCTTTGCCATTATGTGTCTATACTATACTTTTCAAGATATGCTAATGCAAATAGATCCTCAATTGGCATGGATGACTCTAAAAGGCAATTATAATACTTTATCATTTGCTTAAACATGTGGTTATATCTCCATTATTATAAAAAGTGCTCCATTATGAGGCCATGTAACTATGTAAGTGTTGTGAACAAATGTTGAAAACAATAGAGTTTGAATAGCTAAAGGATTTTGACCATAAATGCTCATATTTTTTAAACCATAACATATTTACAATGGCACCCCTTCTTGTTTTGATAAATTATGATTACCCCTACTATTGTGGAAATGGGACACGCATAAGGACAAATTTTTTTGCTGATGCTAGCCAAAAATACTAAAGACGATTACCGGAGGTGTACATGTTGGAGGTGCAAAACATCAATGGATGTGGATGTAATTTTCGAAACAATGAGGGGATATTTATAATTAGTCCAAATTAACTTCAAGGGACATAAGTATAATTTATCCAAACAAACTAAACCTAAAAAAGAGATTTCCATTTAAAGTTTTATCCGATTGCATGACGTTATTTACTAGAATAAAAAAAACAAGTCTATTGATATCTTACCAAAAAAAAAGGTAAGATTTTGCAAGATTTCATTTTCCTCATGTACTTTAGAAAGGAGGACTGAGTTTTATGGCTAAATCCAATAATTTGACATGGATGCCAAAATTTTTGTGTCTTATACAAGAAATATCCTTGCAGATATGTATCTTTATTGTTGATAATACACTTTTCGTGATATATTAATGGAAAGAAATCCTCAATTTGGCATCAATGACACTAAAAGCACATCACCCCACACCCCAACACACACACACACACACACACACAAGGGTATCTCTAATGCATTGCTAATTTTTACCTACCAGTGACCACAGGTATGTAAACAAGGGGATGATCTTTCATTCATCTTTACGGAAGAAAGATATGGGCACGACCTAAAAGATAAACAAAATTATTCGATATTCAATTTGAGATCAATAGCTAAAAACTTGTTCAATTAGTCTATTTTAATTTGTTAACATAACTACCAATACTCAAATATATATTTTTCATTTGAGAAGATTTGAAATTAGACTCAACCTCAATTCAATTAGTAAAAAAGACCAAAGTATTCGAGTTCGATTCATATTTGGCTGGATTAGCTAGAGCTCATTCTTGATTGACTAACAATCAAATTAAGTCTAAAAGAATTAATCTTGATAAAATTCAAACAAATTTGAATAATATGGTGTTAATTTGGACTCAACTCATTTACACGTTCGGATGGATTCATGACAAAGAATACATCAGCAAAATATGCATAAACGAAGATTTTCACAATGTTAATTAAAGCAATATGCTGTTGTAAACCATGGAAATGTTTTAAATCTATAAACAATTCCATTGAACGTCAACTCAAATTATGAAGAATAAGAGTAATAATATATGTTTATGTTTTACTCTTTTCCATACATTTGTCAACCTTACCAGAGTACCAACTCTATAGCAGAAAGAAAGATTTATGTTTTTTATCTTTAACTGCAGATATATGTCATCCATTTTTGAATGCACGTCCTACACAAGTTTAATTTAGAAAACCTCATGAGTTTTCCTCTTTCCATTTCTAAAAGTAACATTAACATATATGTCGTGCTCATGAAAAACAAATGTGTTTTTATATTTGTACGGATATTACAAGACTTAAAAACTATTTATTTAACTCCACTACAAGAAAATTCATTTATAGGCCCAAAATTCGTCATTAAACGTTTTAATGACGGGAATTTCCCTTCATGAACCCTTCATTATTGTCCTCCTAGATAAAAGTATATAATGATGGGAAATAGGTCCCGCTATTATTACTTTAATATATTTAATGACGATATTATAATGTCATTAAAAATAAATTTCAAGCCATTTGCCCCTCATTATTTAGTACTTTAATAACAAAACATCCCGTCATTGTATCTTCCTTTTTCCATCATTATTTGTTGTTTTATTGTTAAAGTTTATGATCATTATTATTTATTAGTCCCTCTCTAAATTAAGTTTATCAACAAAATTACACCTCATAAAATCAATAATTATCATCATTAGAAATATTTTTATTATGGGAATTTTATATGAATTGCACATCATTACAAATATTATGAATTTTATAATTAAGTTGAAATTCTTGTGGGATCCCATTCATTAGTTAAAATTGTTAACAAAAAAATCACCAACAGGCAGATACCTTAGGATGTAACTTTGTGAGTTTTGATCATATCCGTCGGTCTATACATGCATCAAAGATTGCGAATCACGGTGTAATGTTCACATACATTTGCGGTCCGAAAAGTCCAAAGCATGTATTAAGCTTGCTTCTCGCTATCAACCTTATTGATTAGTCTTTGTTTTAGCATGGTTGCATAAATTGCTAGGTACTAATCGATCGGGCGGTAGCCTGCCGTCTTGACGGCCGCCTAGAAATAGTACTATTTTCTGTATTTTTATATTAATTTTTTTATGTTATACCAATTTTTGCCGCCTAGGCCACCTAGGGTTGCTAGGCCAAAACGGAGGTAAAATCGATTCGGCCTTAGGGGTGTCTAGCGCCTAGGCCGATTTTTTACAACACTGGTTTATTGTCTAAACATAAAAAATTAACAATTTCAATATCCTTACATGAAAATGATCAAGCTTCTACACCACATATAGGAAGTGTTTGTAAAAACTTCTGCTTTTATAAGAAATGATTTATTGTAGCATTATTTGAAAATAGATTTAGAGGTTGAGAATCAAAAGTTGAGTATATTTGGTTGAAAAGTTGAAAAA
Source organism: Rehmannia glutinosa (assembly GCA_016081115.2). Taxonomy (NCBI): domain Eukaryota; kingdom Viridiplantae; phylum Streptophyta; class Magnoliopsida; order Lamiales; family Orobanchaceae; genus Rehmannia; species Rehmannia glutinosa. Next base: position 25,505 of record JABTTQ020000322.1, on the reverse strand, counting down.
TGTTTATTTGTTTGTAAAAGTGAAGCAAAAATCTAAAGCATCACTCCCCCTACTTTTGGATTATGATTAAATGAACCATAATTTGTTATTTGCAAACACTAAAAATTGATTTTTTTTTTCCAGTAAAAAACTAAGAATGTTTTTTTTATTGATGCAAACACTCCAATAGTGTTTCTGTTTTCCAGACAAAATCGAACATACAAAAAGCATCAATAGATGAACAACAAAGTTCCATACATCTTCTGTCAAAAAAAGCAAATCTCTAGAAAGAGACCACTGGAAGAAAATCGACGATTAATTGGTCAGTATATATATAACATGTACATTATTGGAAATCACTAATAAGATGAAACATTAACAAAAAAGAACGAATTTTGCAGAATTCAAAACGCTTCTAAAGTTTTCTAGGTAGCTGTACCATTTTAAAACATTTAATTAAAATATATGAATTAGTAAACCTTATCGATTCTCTTGCATATTGAATTATATCGTTTTCCCCTAATAAGAGACACTTCATTTTGTTGGGCCGGGTTATCCTTTTGTAGTTGTCTGTTGTTGTTTTCGGACCAAATGAGTTTGTATGTAGGTAATAGATTAGGTCTTTGGGCCTTGACTTGTGATGAGGATATGAAATTGATGTAGCCAATTCCTTTCTTCATGACTCTCTTTGTAGCCAAGGTGGACATTAGGCAGTGGGCTAAGTTTTGTTTATCCAGGAAAATCTATATATTGTTTTGGGTCATCTGGGAAGTTGCATAAAAGCGGAAGTTCCAGTTGCATTATATGTGTTTCACTGCGTCAAATGAGACTTAAATTGGACACTAATGCACGGATATATGCACCAAATATTCCTCAACCATTCTACTGCATTAATAGTACTAGATTCCTCATGTATGCGACGGACTGTAATTTACAAAAATTAAATTCAAGTTTTTAGTGATTATAAAGTTTGTTATTCTAAAAAATAATTAAAAGTTAAAGATAAAATCAAATTGATTAATACAATAGAATAATAAACTATGAAAAACTCTTTGAATACACAATAAATTAAATAATAAAAATATCCAGGATAATAATGATTCAATTTACAATTAAAATCTAACTTAGGAGTTAGGATTACATTTGTTATGTTATATATTGGGAATCATCCACTTATATCACATATCAAATTTTAAGTCCATTCAAATTAGGAACTCCTATTGACACCTTTTGCTTTTCTTACCTTTTCGAGCTAACAAATATCATGCTACTGAATGTTTTTGCCATGGCTACTGTTTCAAGCAACAACCAACACGTGTACTATAAATTATTCAACATACCAGGTATGTACATTTCTTTATTTAACCAAATTACTGCCCAAAATTTAAAAAAGCTCACCTGTTGTTGAATCCTTGATATTTCCGACACTTGTTGGATATTATAGTCCATTTTGTGACTCTTAAAACTCTGATCCTTGCGTGTCCAGTGAAATTGGAAAGCTCATTTTGAAGTGTTTCTTCTTTTCCCATCTATTTTTCTACTGAAACATGTTGGATGGTAATGAACAATGTGAAACTGTTGCTTTTATGTAGTTGCTTTTATGTTGATGAATGTAATGGTGTAGGAACTTATTGATGTTTAGTTTTGATGAATGATATTATTTGAACTGAAACATGTGAAAAGCTATTGTCTAATAGTTGGGAAACTTGCAACTACTTTCTAATCAGTATATATATATACACATATATATATATATGTAATCAAGCCTTGATGATCATGAAATATGCATTCGAAAGTTTGAATATCAAATAAACCATTTACAGGTATCGTGTAGGTAGTAGGTACTAACCAGTCGCATTAGCCACGGGGTTAATCTTGTAATATCCACAAAATTAGGGGTAAAAATTTCGATTAGGGTTCACAATTTGGGGATTCAAATCCCTAATTCTATAATTAGGGCAGATTCAATTTAGGGTTTTTAACTCTTAATTAATATATTTTTATTAATATAATAATTTAGAGTATTATTTTATCAATAATTAATCATTATAAATGCAAAACATCAGTTACGAATATAGAAAGGTTGTGATTTAATACAAAAAGATGAAGAGTTTTCTGATTTTAAAAGAAAGAGATAAAAAGACATATTCTAACGTAAAACACATAACTCTCAATCATAAATTCCACACTTCCTATAAATTGTTAGTTCCATTATCAGATTCTTACACAAATCCATGAACAAGTTCAAGATAGGTAAAAATCTTTTCAAATAAATCAGTTTTTATCCCAAAAATTTCAGCAGATACATAAAATAATTTTCGGAAAAATATCTATGTATTCATAAAGTATGAGAGTTAGTGAGTAGCCTTACGCCATTCACCACCGTCGACCGGCAGCTACTGCCATGAGTCGCCACTGGTCTTCGTTGGTGTAGAGGATTGTTTATCGACTGAGCACTGTGAAATGGTAGAGGTGTTAGCGTGTGAGGGGCTGGGAGAGAAGAGAAAGGGAAAAAGAGAAAGAAAAAAAAATAAGAAGAAGAAGAAATGGGGCAGCGAGCGTGAGGGAGAGAAGGAGAGAAAGAAAGAAAAAGAGAAAAGAAAAGAGAGAGATTGGGGGGTGGCGTGAGTTTAGGAGTGAGATAGGGTTTTGTTTTGATTTTTTTTAAAAGAAAATATTTAAGTATTTTAAAAGGGCTCAATTAGGGATTTCGACCCAAACCTTGTTAATAGTTTTTCCAAGCCCAAAAATCCAAAATTTCTAATTATTTTCAATAAGTCAATTTTCTTTTCTAAACCATATCAATCAAGCAATTGAGCAAATAGATTTAAACTACTAAATCTGATAACTTCAACATTTATGTAGGAATCGAGAATCAAGAGGATTAGAATAATCGTTTTAGTTACTACGCGGATTAACAGAAATCAGTTGAGGCGGGGATTTTTTTAATTCTTGTCTTTATATAATGTGTCATGTGAGTATTTACATTGATATATGATATGCAGAGTAACTAGTCAGGGACCGTAAATAGGTCTAAGATCGAAATTGATCTTCGGGTTAAGCCCGTCGTACTAAATTTATTAACTGACCAGTTAGAGGAAATTACAGAGGAAAATTACATGTTATACTATACTTGATTATGCTTGTATATTATATTATGTATTGACAAAAGTTGGTCCCTACTGAGCAAGTGGAAGCTCACCCCTTCATTTTTTATAATTTTTCACATTAAGGAGTCGGGCTGAAGATACGTCAGTGATGGATGAAGACCAAATTAAATTTTGGAATTTGAATAATTTTATTTTATGTCTTAGAACATTTTGATAATATTTCAATAGTAATGTATTTGTATTTATCTATAGTTAAATGTTTGGTTTTATTAAGTTATTTTGTTAAAAACTCGTGTTTTTATAATAACGTTTTCCATAAAAGTTGGACTATTTTTATTTTTGTAAAATCAAGGCGTTACAACGGTGGTATCGGAAGCGGTATATGATTACGTAGACTTGTAAAAAAATTTTTTTAGACAAAAATAATTTAGAGTCATCTATCACCTGTCATATCTCACCGTTTCTCAAGGTATGTGACAAATTTATTATGCCATTTTATTTCATACCCTTTAATTTTTTTATATGCGGTACGTAATACATGTTCCATATGTAAATCGTACAATTTTATGACATTCGTTAGATAATAATTTATGCCTTGTAAAAAATTTATTGATGTTTAACTAATATGGTTACAAATATTGATGTCGCCACCAAGACACACGATAGATAAAGTGGTGCGCGATTGGAGAATTAACAATATCTCGAGCGAGCTAACTAATTACCTTAATTACAAAATCGAAGATAGCGATAATATAGGAACTATGTGGTAAAAATGCATCGAAATGGTATGATGTGCATTTTTAAAGTGGTGCTCGGATCGGTATGGTGCTACATGCGGGATGGTTGATTATTGCCACCCAAAATGGAAGGGTAAGGCCGAATATTTGTGTGGAACCATGGTGAAGTATGACGCACAAGACTACACACTCAAGATCGACTATGGGGCATTCACTTCTAGATTGTTTGCAAAGTGGATGGACCATATAACTGAGGTCATGAAAGAATATGAAGAGGAGGATCCGAATGATGATGGAAATGAGGAAAAGGGCCAGAACTTTTGAGTTGTTTAATTCAAAATCTGCTTTATTTTTCTACTAATCCAAATAAATCCTTGTTAAAGCATTGAAGTAATATTATGAATGGAAATCTAATATTCTGTCTACTATTATCTGTCTACAATTTTTTTTATATTGTGTTTGTAGTAAGACTCGATATTCGATTATTACGTTAGTTAAGCATTACATATACTTGTAGGATTATGGCTCCCGTGAACCGAACAGAAATCGTATGAATGAGAATGGCAATCAAGCCAACAATGAAAATCAAGCTAATGTTGGAAATCAAGCTAATGCTCCTATAGGTTATGTACTTTCGCCCGAATTCACGAGGCGGTCAAAACAACAACAATAATAACACGAGGATCGTGGAATTTTTCGCCATTATCATCCACCTACATTCAACGAGCGTGATGGTACAAGCTATTGTAGAGGAATGGTTACGATCTTTAGAATGAGTTTTACGACTCATTGGATGCACCGACGAGCAAAGAGTCATATGTGCCACCTTTCGGCTAATTGAGGATGTTGATCATTGGTGGGAATGATATTGGAGAACTAGAATCGAAGAGGAGCGAGATGCATTGACTTGGAATGGGTTCAAGGAGGTTGTCATGGGCAAGTTCTTCCCCGCGATCGTATCGTGATCGAGAAAGAGAGAATTTCGAACTTCAAACAAAGAAGCGAAGAATGTGACCGAGTAGGAAAGAGAATTCAACCAATGAGCCGGTTTGCGCCGCATTTGGTTGATCTTGATATGAAAAAGGCATTGAGGTTTAGGAGGGGATTACGATCGCAATTGTCGAAATCTATCTCTGCTTAGTGTTATTTGGAATACTCAGAGATGGTAAAAAGGGCACAAGAAATAGAAGCAATCCTGGTTGAGGATGACGACGGTCGAAAATCGGTTATGGTATCCGAAAGCGGAAGGGGATGGGACAAAACAAATTAAGAATGTAAATCAGAATAAACAGGCAAAGAATGATTGGAATGTCCACCCAAATACTCAAAACAATAGGCCGATATGTCCTAATTGCAAGAAAAATCATTATGGTGAATGTCTGGATGGGCAAGGAAAATGTTTTAAATGTAAGAAGCCATGACATGTGACCGCTAACTGTCCTCTTTTAAATGATGTTGGGAAAGAAATGGTCGGGTGGAGGAAGAGCTCGGATGCATGCTTTGACCCAAGAGGAAGCAGACCAGAACCCAGGTGTGATGACAAGTATGTTAAATGTATCAAGAATACCTGCTTTAGCACTATTTGACACTGGTGCGTGACACTCATTTATATCTGCTAAATTTCATGCCATAATTTGATATAAGAATACTAAAGTAGATGAATATCTTGAAGTTAGTTTACCTTCTAGGAAATCAATAATTACTGATTCCATGGATATAGGTGTAAATTTGGATATATGGGGAAAACATTTGGAAGTTGATTTATATGTTATTGGAATGAAGGATTTTGATATAATTTTACGCATGGATTGGCTTAGCAATTACAACATTGACATTAAGTGTCATGAGAATGAAATAACACTTAGACTGTCTGATAATGATGAAATAAAATTTTATGGTGTTAAGTCTAAGTATTTGCTTAAATTTATAACGGCAAAGAAAGCATTGAAGATCTGAAAAAAGAAAATTGCCGAGGTTATCTGGTAAACTTGACTGGTACTTCGATGATGGAGACGTCACCGTTGATGTACCTATTGTGCGTGAATTTGGATGTATTTTCAAAGGAATTACTAGGAATTCCACCAGATAGGCAAGTTGAGTTTTCAATTGATTTGGCACTGAGCGGCCGAGATTTAAAGCACCTTACCGGATGGCACCAAAAGAGTTGCAAGAACTAAAGGTGCAAATACAAGAACTCTTAGATATAGGGTTTATTCGACCCAATGTTTCTCCGTGGGGAGCAACAGTCCTTTTTGTCAAAAAGAAAGACAGGTCACTTAGGATGTGTATCGATTATAGGGAACTTAATCGAATCATCATGAAGAATAAGTACCTGTTATCAAGAATTGAGGACTTATTTGATCAATTAAGGGGTGCTAGTACCTTTTCTAAGATTGACTTGAGATACGGATATCACCAATTGAGAATTAAGGAAAGTGATATTCCGAAGACAGCTTTCAGAACTCGTTATGGGCATTATGAATTCGTTGTAATGCCTTTTGGATTGAGTAACGCACCATCAATGTGTTAGAAATTTTTCTAACCACAAGTGTACGGTTGTCGAGTTTTAATATAGTGATATGAGTAGGGTTGTCGTATCCACGGGGAATGCGTGTATAAGTACCAAGTATAAATTACCTATGCTATATTTGACAGATCAATAATAGATGGATATCTCAATTTATAAATAAAAACAACTAGATATAACTAATCAAAATATAAACATCTAAATCTATGGGAGGGTGAATTCTAGAGGTGTGATGAATCTAGTTTTCCTTATATTATCAATATGGTATACCAATCACAAATTACCAATTTATAAGTCTAGATTTCTACAATAATTATTTCCTCTCTCGAGTGCCAAATGATATTAGATCACAATTGGGGATCAATATCTCTATAAAAATTACCAATTGAAATCTCAATAAAAACTATGAATCTTGGTTGATGACTTCAAAGGATTCACAAATCTCTCAATTCTATGAAATCTGGGTTATGCTATTTCAAGGTCATGTATTCAATTACCTCTCTCAAGTGTCAAATCAAATATACCAAACACTCTAAATTATTGATCAAGTAATTTAGAAACAATAAATCCAAATAGCACAAATAGATTGGGAAATCTAGATTGACAAACCATAATATCAAAACATAAGTTCAAACATAGATTACATCATCCCTCTAGAATTATAAGGTTTAGCTCATGATGAAAATACAAATACCCATAATCAAATGAGAATGCATCTCAAATGATATACAAGAAACAACAAAGAAAGAATTAAATAGATTAAAGAAGAATCTTATCTATTTCTAGATGATAAATGTCTTCAATCCTCTTCCCCAACTCTTCCTTGTGTCTTGGGGGTGTTGGTTTTCATCCCCAAGTGTCCTCCTTGCCCTAGTTCAAGCTACCATGTATCTATTTATAGTACCCTCCTTTTAGATCCAAAAATCGGACATTTCTTGTTTTGTCCACCCACGGTATTGCTATATTTTCGAAAATGATGAGCTAGCGGCAAAAAACACAAACCCGGAGACGGCCCTTTTTCTCGTGGCGCGTGACTGCAGCTGACTAAGGGCGGGAGCGTGCAGCAAGTAGAACACTCGGAACGTGCGGCTCATTGTTCATGACTGCAGCCGCCTCTTTTTCACTTATTTGTAGTGCCATCCAAACGTCTGAATATGCTTTGGGTGTCTTCATAAGAGTTGTAGCCCTCTCTCTAGCTTTCCATATCCACTTGAATCAGCTCCATACCAATGTTGTAGAAAAGTTATGACCAAAATACTAAAACCTTCAGTCTTTAGAAATTCCAGGCGCGTTTGGGCGTTTCTTCAAATCAATCTTTCGTTGTTTGATCATCCTTGCTTTTTTGACACACGACTCATTAAAATGACTCTAAACTCAATATAATTGGCCCTCAACATGGCTTGGCCTCTCAAATGACTCAAAACAATAGAAATTAATGCCTAACCTAGGAGATATAACAAAAACGACTCAAAATACTCAAAAATAACACAAAACTCAAGTCTAGGAAGCCCAAATCAATGGTATAAAACCAAGTGAACAAATACCCCAAACTTAGAATATTGCTTGTCCTCAAGCAATTACAACTCTAAAATGAAAAATATAAGACACAACAATACAAACAAACTGCAAAACTTCACAACCAATATCATTTGTCTCATACTCATTTCACTATCAATCAAGCATGTGTTTTGACATTGTGATCAAATGTGTTGAATGTTCATGCCAATTCCGTTTACATTATTCAAATAGATTCACGCAATCAAGTGTTATCAAAATGATCCACTTTACGAATATCCGGATGAAATGCTTAAGGATTCCATAAGCTTGTCATTCACACTAATCTCCACTAATGTAGGCTAATGTAACATAAGGATCAATAGGACTTTCAAGGCTTGTAATGTGGGCTTAGGATAAGGTAGAAAAATATAGGATTAAGTGGCTCAACTCACCCAAACACACAATTATCACTTCAAATCACAAATTGCCAAACAAAATAGCTACCTTCACTTTTGTTGAATTCTCCACTGTTCTCCTTTTATGAGCCTAAATTCACCGATTTTTTTTTTGAAACCCCCAAACTTATTTTCTTTTTTACACATGAGGTTCATATTTTCTTTTTTTTTTTTGTGAACTTCATGCAAGTGAACATATACCCTACTTATCATACCCTCCTCAACCTTCAACATTTTGTGTGTATGAGTGATGGGTCATTAGGATTTTCACATGTAGGCTCAAGGTATAAGATTTGGTTGCCAAAGAATGGGTTTAAGCTGCTCAAAGGGGACACTAGTGAAAATATATAATATAAAGGTAGGCATTTTTGGCTCTAGTTTGTTCAAAGATGGCTAAATCATTTCCTTAATGTTACTTCACCTAGGATTTCGCCTCGACTAGTGATCAAACAAGTTCTAGAATCCAGTGGGATCATATAAGAAGCACTCAACTTCATAAATCATTTTCAAATAAATCAACTGAATTATGCATGTAGATGGAATTAATGGAACGAAACATAGATCACGCTCAAACACATGCTCTCTTTTGGCCGTTTAACTCATATTCGACAAATTCACTTAGTCATGCGATTCTACAGTTTAACAAATGACTCGACTCGACTCAACTCAAAGCAAATATACAAGACACAAAAAAACACGAAGAAAGTAGGATCACAAATTGAAAAAGGTATTACCACTCCCCCAAACTTAATATAACCATTGTCCTCAATGGAAGAGGTGCAACTACTCGTCGGAATCGTGGGGTGAAAGAGAAGCAACAGGGCCAATTGGTAGCACTCCATAGGGTCGATGGCTTTTTCCTTGTCTTTCTATGATTTAGGAGGCACAATACCAACCTGTCAAACAAAACCAAACACGTGGAAACGAGCAATGGGGTAAAGTACCACAATATCATGTGAAGACCATGGGAGATACATCAATGTTATATAATTGTGATTGACATGTGAACTCCTCCAAGTAATAAACCAAGAAGGGTATGCAAAATTGTTAAATTTCTCATTGAGGCATTTTATCAAACACATGGTGGGCATAAATCAAGGTAAATGATGTATATGCAATTAAATATCAAATTATGCCAAAATTTCAATGCATCCAAATACTATCACAATAAGCACCTTTTGCACATAATTTCACAAAAATCGCGTAATGAGCATGCAAAGAGGGATAAGGGTGAGATGCAACATGACTACTTCTAATAAAAACACAAACATTCTAACTAATCAAACTATGAAAGCAAGTAAAATGAGCTTGGGTTGCCTCCCAAGAAGCGCTAAATTTAAAGTCTTTAGCCATACTTTTGTTTTACAATTTTGTTTTTTTGGTATTTTGGTCATAACTTTCTCGATTTCTTATCTTACACTCTTGATAAACTCAACAAGATTCTTTTCCAACTCGGACCGACGTTTTATCTCATCTTGTCGTCTTCTTGCCTCACAATCATCTAGAAATTGATAAAGTATTTCTTCCAAGCTGACAATTGTTCTTGTGGCCGATGAAATGTTTCATGATTTGCCATATTTTGGGTCCATACATTTTCTTGAGGTGGATAATAAGGAACAAAATGGTTCACACTTTGACTTCCAAATATCACGCGTAGCATCATCGGTTGTACGTATATGCATACATTATAATTACATCCAACGATGTGCCTAAAACAACTACACAAAATTAAAACAAGAAAAGAAAAAAAAAAAAAAAAAATAGTCAAATTACAACTAGGCAATCAACCTTGATATCACACAAAAACACATTCCCCGAATCAAATGTGGCGCCAAAAACTTGTTAGAGATTTTTCTAACCGCAAGTGTACGGTTGTCAAGTTTTAATATAGTGATATGAGTAGGGTTGTCGTATCCACGAGGAATGCGTGTATAAGTACCAAGTATAAATTACCTATGCTATATTTGTGAGATCAATAATAGATGGATGTCTCAATTTATAAATAAAAACAACTAGATATAACTAATCAAAATATAAACATCTAAATCTATGGGAGGGTGAATTTAGAGGTGTGATGAATCTAGTTTTCCTTATATTATCAATATGGTATACCAATCACAAATTACCAATTTATAAGTCTAGATTTCTACAATAATCATTTCTCCTCGAGTGCCAAATGATATTAGATCACAATTGGGGATCAATATCTCTATAAAAATTACCAGTTGAAAGCTCAATAAAAACTATGAATCTTGGTTGATGACTTCAAAGGATTCACAAATCTCTCAATTCTATGAAATCCTGGTTATGCTATTTCAAGGCCATGTATTCAATTACCTCTCTCAAGTGTCAAATCAAATATACCAAACACTCTAAATTATTGATCAAGTAATTTAGAAAGCAATAAATCCAAATAGCACAAATAGATTGGGAAATCTAGATTGACAAACCACAATATCAAAACATAAGTTCAAACATAGATTACATCATCCCTCTAGAATTATAAAGTTTAGCTCATGATGAAAATACAAATACCCATAATCAAATGAGAATGCATCTCAAATGATATACAAGAAACAACAAAGAAAGAATGAAAGAGATTAAAGAAGAATCTAATCTATTTCTAGATGATAAATGTCTTCAATCCTCTTCCCCAACTCTTCCATTGTGTCTTGGGGTGTTGGTTTTCATCCCCAAGTGTCCTCCTTGCCCTAGTTCAAGCTACCATGTATCTATTTATAGTACCCTTCTTTTAGATCCACAAATCGGACATTTCTTGTTTTGTCCCCACACCAGCGTGCGGCTCGAAAATGGACGTTGCGGCGCCAAAACACAAAAAAAACCTGAGAGGCGGTCCTTTTTTCAGCGGCGGCTGGCGCTAAGGAGCGGTAGCTGCAGCCGTAGAACACTCCCGGGCGCTGCTGGCTCATTTTCCTTGCTGCAGCTAGTCTTTTGTTGTAGCGCCATCCAAACGTCCGAATATGCTTTGGGTGTCTTCATAAGAGTTGTAGCCTCTCTCTTATCTTTCCATAGCCACTTGAATCAGCTCCATACCAATGTTGTAGAGAAAGTTATGACCAAAATACTAAAACCTTCCATCTTTAGAAATTCCGGACGCGTTTGGGCGTTTCTTTAAATCAATCTTTCGTTGTTTGATCATCCTTGCTTCTTTTGACACACGACTCATTAAAATGACTCTAAACTCAATATAATTGGCCCTCAACATGGCTTGGCCTCTCAAATGACTCAAAACAATAGAAATTAATGCCTAACCAGGAGATATAACAAAAAACGACTCAAAATACTCAAAAATAACACAAAACTCAAGTCTAGGAAGCCCAAATCAATGGTATAAAACCAAGTGAACACAATGTTCATGGACTTGATGAATCGAGTTTTCCATCCATTTTTGGACCAATTTGTCAAGTCTTTATAGATGACATCTTGGTGTATTCTAAGAATGAGAAACAACATAAAGAACAATTGAGAATGGTGTTGGAGACACTTCGAGAGAAAAGTTGTATGCAAAGTTTAAGAAGTGAATATTTTGGATTAATTGAGTTGTATTTCTTGGGCATGTGATTCTTGCTCAACGAATTGAAGTAGATCCAACTAAAGTCGAAGCGATCGATGAATGGAGGGCTCCTAAGAATGCGAGTGAAGTTCGCGAGTTTTAAGGGTTTAGCGAGGAATTATCGAAGATTTATCGAAGGATTTTCAAAAATAGTCAACCCATGACCCATTGGCTAGAAAAGGAGAAAAAATTATTTGGATGGAGAAATACAATGAAAGTTTCCGAAATTAAAAGAAAGATCTTATCTCTCGCACTGTTTTGACAATTCATGATCCTCTAAGGAATTTGTCATTTATAGCGATCTTGTCTAAACAAGGATTGGGATGCATATTGATTGAGATAGCAAAGTGGTTGCTATGTCTCAAAGCAACTGAAGCCACATGAATTGAACTACCCTACACATGATTTGGAGCTAGTCTGTTGTGGTTCATGCCTTAAAGATTTGGAGGCATTATTTGTATGGAGGAAGGTGTGAAATTTAAAGTATTTGTTTACTCGAAAAGAGTTGAACATGAGAGCGAGATGAGGTGGCTAGAATTGGTTAAAGATTACGACCGTACCATCAACTACCATCCTGGAAAGCTAATGTGGTTGTTGATGCTCTAAGTCGTAAAGCCAAAGGAGAAATGTCGAGTTTAATAATTGAACAAAGAAGAACAAGTGAAGGAGGTTGCAAAAATGAGGATTGAGGTAGTCATACCACCAAAGAGTACGAAAGAAATATTAACATCTTTAGTGGTTGAACCTACATTGAAGGAGAGAATTAAGGAAGCTCAACCTCTGGATAAATTTAAAACAAAATGAAGGAACGAGCCCAAAAAAGTATTAAGGGGTTTTAACTTTTATGAGGCGAATGTGTTTTAGCTTATGAAGGGACTGTGTACCTAAGGAAGAGGAACTTAGGAAGGAAATTCTTGAAGAAGCTTATTGTCGTCGTACACGATTCATCTGGGGTACAAAGATGTACCAGAGATCTAAAGGGAATATTTTGGTGGAGAATTATGAAGAGAGAGATATTGGAAATTTTATAGAGAAATGTTTGACTTGTCAACAAGTGAAGGCCGAGCACCAAAGACCCTCCGGTTTGCTAAAACCACTTGAAATCCCACAATGGAAATGGGAACATATAACTATGGATTTCGTGGTAGGACTTAGAGATTAATTAAAGGAAATAAGGTTGTTTGGGTTATAGTAGATCGGTTGACTAAGTCGGCTCACTTTCTACCCGGTCAAAATGACGTATAATATGGAACAATATGCTCAAATCTACATGAGGAGATCGTGAAATTACATGGAGTGATGGTGTCTATTGTATCGAGATAGAGATACAAGATTTACATCGAAATTGCGGAGAAGTGCACGCAAAGTGCAATGGGCACAAGATTGAAATTCAGCCCAACTTATCATCCACGGCAGACGGACGATGCGAAAGGGCGATACGATATTAGAGGATATGTTAAGAGCTTGTGTGCTTGATTTGGGGAGTAACGGGAGACTTTATTGCCTTTAGTGGAGTTCGCTTATAACAATAGCTATCAAGCGATAATTGGGATGACTCCATATGAAGCATTATGCAAAGAAAATATATATCGTCGTTGTATTATAACGAGGTTGGTGAGAAAAGAAAGCTTTGGGGTCATATCGATTGAGTGCAGCAGAAAAAGATAGCCAAAATACAAGATCGAATCGAGAATGGCTTAAGATGGACAAAAGTCATATCTTTGTGAGATAAGAAAGCATAAACAATTCGAAGAATGAGAAAAAGTGTTTTTTGAAAGTGGCTCTATAAAGGGTGTTATTCGTTTCTTTGAGAAAGAAAAATTGGTGCCAAGATATATTGGACCGTTTGAAATCCTTACTCGTATAGGAGATTTGGCTTAACAATTGGCATTACCACCAAGTTTGTCAAGTGTGCATAATATTTTCATGTTTCGATCTTTGAGAAAATATGTTCACGATCCAAGTCGCATCGTGAACTATAAAGATTTAGAAATTAACAAGGACTTGACATACGATAAAGGGCGAGTTGATTTTAGGCGCAAGATCCACAAACTAAGAAATAAAGATGTTGCGTTATCGAGTTCAATGGAGACGTCATGGCGAAATGAAGCCACCTGGGAGGCGAGAAGAAGAGATGCGTGCAAGTACCCGATTTTATTATCCAAGGTAAGTTAACGAATTTGAGGGCGATATTAATTTTAAGGGATGTAAGATGTAATATCACAAAATTAGGTAAAATTTTCAATTAGGGTTCACAATTTGGGGATTCAAATCCCTAATTCTATAATTAGGGCGGATTCGATTTAGGGTTTTTAATTCTTAATTAATCTGATTTTATTATTATTATAATTTAGAGTATTGTTTTATCAATAATTAATTATTATAAATGCTTATCATAGCTAGAGGTTCCAACATTTTCTCCAACATTGACCTAGGAGTTGTTCCTGTATTTCATAAGCGATTCAAGCAAAACATCGTTATGAATATAGAAAGGTTGTGATTTAATAAAAAAAGATGAAGAGTTTTTCGATTTTAAAAGGATAAAAAGACAGCGATTCTAACGTAAAACACATAACTCTCAATCATAAATTCCACACTTCCTATAAATTGTTAGTTCCATTATCGATTCTTACACAAATCCCTCAACAAGTTCAAGATAGGTAAAAATCTTTTCAAATAAATCAATTTTATCCCAAAAATTTCAAGGAAATATATAAAATAATTTTCAAAAAATATCTATAGTTTTTACATTTATATATGATATGCGAGTAACTAGTCGGGGGCCGTAAATAGGTCCAGGATCGAAGTTGATCTTGAGTTAAGCTGTCGTACTAAATTTATTAAGCGATCGATTAGAGAAAATTATAGAGAAAATTACATGTTATACTATACTTGATTATGCTTGTATGTTATATTATGTATTGGCAAAAGTTGATCCCTCTTGAGCAAGTGGAAGCTCACCCTTCCTTTTTATAATTTTTCGATTAAGGAGTCGGGTTGAAGATACGTTAGTGAGACCAAATTAAATTTTGGAATTTGAATAATTTTATTTTATGTCTTGGAACATTTTGATAATATTTCAATAGTAATGTAGATCGGTATTTATCTATAGTTAAATGTTTAGTTTTATTAAGTTATTTTGTTAAAACTCGTGTTTTTATAATAACGTTTTCCATAAAATTCGGACTATTTTTATTTTTGTAAAATCGGGTGTTACAAATCTACAATCCGCAAAAAATCCTTGTTTTCAAATAGTGTGTTTTTCGAATGGGATGGAACGTATTTATAGTTTGGTTTTTGTGGATGATTGAAAAAAATGTAAATCATTTTAGGTGCATAATAGTTTTACATTCATTTTACGTATTGGGTTTTGTAATGTAGAGTTGTAGTTATATAAATTGGTGATATTACAAATTCGTTGCAGGAAACAAGCGCAAAATTAATGAAGTGAATTTACTTTTGTATGAGTTGCACGCATGTGTTGCATTTATTTATATTTAGTTTCTTGTTTTTCAAATAGGTGACGACAAATTTCAAAATTTGAATTCCATTTTTGGGTGTCCAAGACAAACATTTGTTTCAATTGAATAGTTCCATAAGTTGAACAATATTTAATTTAGCTGCATAGTAAACTAAGAGTTGCATAGTAAATACAAAAAGGCTCTTAGATATCTAAATGAATGGAAAAAAACATTAAATTGGTAGGTTTTCAATACAAAACAAAGGTTGCATAGTTAATCAACACGACTTACCATATTTGGTCAAGCATTTTGGCGATTTTTTTCTAAAATAGAGGTTGTAAAGACAAGAATAAATTCATTTGTAATATAGTACAACTTAATAAGAGCCTACAATTTTTGCATTGTCGGAGTTAAAGCGGGGGCATCCATCTTCTAATAGGCCATCGAATGCGAAATTCGAGCGATAGATTTCTAGCCGCCCGTCTTGTTATCATTTTTCGATAAACGTAATGTAGTAAAGTAAGTTCCAATTTTTTTTCCATCGATATATTATTACGCACTGATTTTAGCTATCAAAATCTATCTATATAATCCATGGTATTAAAATTATTTATCTTGTCCAAAGTCACAATCTTAATTGTCCTTTCCAAGGTATCCTCAGCTTCGGATATCGACCAAAACGGATAAAACATCATAATACGCACAACATCCTCGCTTTAAACTTAGAAAATAATACAATTCTAAACCATTATATATAGCTAACAAACCATATTTCAAAAACGCAATTGTATTTGTTGGGATTATACATAAGAAGAATCGACGATTAATTATACAACAAACACAAAAAAGGTTCGGTTTGTATTTGTTGGGATTTATACATCACTTCATCTAATTTGATCGTTTGGCGTATTATTTTTTAAATTACTTAATAATTTATTTTTCGAAGGTAAACTCTAAATACAATATCCCACCTTATAATTATCGGAAAAAATATTTTATTAGTTTGTATGTTGGCATACTTAGAGATTTAGTCTTTTTTATCTTTCAATTTTGAATTATGTTCTTTTAAGTTGGACAACTTTAGAAATTTAGTCATATCACTTGTTGCAACGTGCAAGTCTACCTATTAGGATAGACTTTTGTTCAACTTGAGGAAAAATTGATATTGAATAAAAATTGATGAGTTGACGCTTTATGTGGACATCATTGGCATTTTGATGAAATAAATTAATTAACTTCTATATAGATTTTTTTTGCTAAAAACAATGTAAATATTTAGTATGTTATACATTTGATAATTATAAAATATAGTTTTAAATTTTCTTTAAAACAAGTTGTAATTAAAATTATGTTCAAAAGTTGCATTATTAGAAATATTAATAATTATTACTTAAATTCAATCTTTAATAATTCAATATAAATTTATCAAAATCAAATATTATTATTTATTGGCAATAAAAAACTAAAGTACATTTAATATATTTTCAACCATCATATATTAAAATAAACTCAAATATTGATATTTTCATGGTTAAAAATAAAATATTTAAAATTCAGTTATAAAAATAATATAAAATAAATATACTTATTCTTATAACACAAATTAAAATTATTAATATATTATGTCTCTTCTTAATATATTTATAAAATCTTGATCGTTTTTTTCCTAGTTCTATTTTCTCCATTTTATTTTTAATTTATCTTTTATATTTTCAAATATTATGTTTTTAAATTCATTTTATATAATACATATATATATATATATTATATATATACATTTCTATGTTTTCATATATTATTATATATATTATACATATATATGATATTTATATTAATTATTTTAAAAATATATGTGAAGGAAGAATTAATTGATTATACGATCTTTTACTCCCAAAATCATGTTTGAATTAAAATATATTGGGATGCTTTTTACAGCCATCACACATTTTTCTTTTTCTTTCCACGTAAAAGTCGAAAAATACACCATGAATTTTTATTATTATTTTCAACGGTGAACATATAACAAATGGCGATATTTATAAGACAAATAATATCATAAACAATAAAATAACACTATTCTATTTATGGTGTTAATTGAAAAAATAAAAATAAAAAAAAATTGTAAAAGCGGTGCAGTAACTTAACCTCTTTAGATCTTTGATCTCTAAAGTTATCAAGTTTGGTTTTAGTTAAGAACTTTGAAAATTTGGTACATTTGTTCGATTTTCACCGAGGAAAATTCTAGTTTAGTGAAATTGCTGATTTGGATTGGAATATTGATGATATGGACAATAAATTGGGTAATGTTTTAATTTGGATGAAAGATTATCATGTGTTCCTTTATCTGTATGTATAAGTTTGACAAAAATGCAATGAAAAACTAAACATAGTTTATTAATTAAATTTATTACTATAGAGAAGCAATGAACTCTGTATCTTCAATTATATATGTAAATATGGGAATACATACACCCTAATATGACATGCATGGGCCTAAGTACACAGACTAATCACACACCTAATATAAGCCCATACACTAATAAACTAAGGCTAGTGCAACATAATGATAATCCCAATACCCGCTTCCAAGTTGGAGCATGCAAATAAAAAATGTCCAATTTGTGGAAGAGAAAATAAATTTGTCTTTTGCCTAAGGTCTTTATAAAAATATCTGCTAGTTGTATATTCGTAGGAATGTGAGATGGAGTAAGTGTACCATCCTGAATAGAATCCCGCAAAAAATAACAATCCACCTCAATATGTTTAGTACGCTCACGAAACACTGGATTCTGAGCAAGATACAATGCAGACTAACTATCATATTATAAATTCATAGCACGAGGGTATTGAACCCCAAGACTATCTAACAAACATTTAAGCCGTTTGAGCTCACAAGTGGCAGCCGCTATGGAACAATATATTCTGGCCTCTCTGCTGATGAACGAAATATTTCCTCATGTTTCTACTTCCATGAAACATGAGAACAACCAAGAAAATTTCAACAAAATGGACAAGGAACAGCGTATAAGAGGACAACTAGCCCAATCTGAGTCACGCTAGCCAAACAAGTTTAAATCACAATCCAATCGGAGAG
Organism: Rehmannia glutinosa; assembly: GCA_016081115.2. NCBI lineage: Eukaryota > Viridiplantae > Streptophyta > Magnoliopsida > Lamiales > Orobanchaceae > Rehmannia > Rehmannia glutinosa. The sequence goes on along the minus strand of JABTTQ020000322.1, from coordinate 7,071 downwards.
GATTACCTTGGTCGGGGCATTCCTTGAGGTAGCGCACCACACACAATGATGCATCCCAATAATTATGTTGGGGCTCATGTAAGAACTGAGACAAAATAGGAGGTTGCAAAAATGAGGATTGAGGTAGTCATACCACCAAAGAGTACGAAAGAAATATTAACATCTTTAGTGGTTGAACCTACATTGAAGGAGAGAATTAAGGAAGCTCAACCTCTGGATAAATTTCTGAACAAAATGAAGGAACGAGCCCAAAAAGGAAGTATTAAGGGGTTTCTTTTAACAGACGAATGTGTTTTAGCTTATGAAGGGAGACTGTGTGTACCTAAGGAAGAGGAACTTAGGAAGGAAATTCTTGAAGAAGCTTATTATAATACGTCGTACGATTCATCCCTGGGGGGTACAAAGATGTCACAAAAGATCTAAAGGGAAGATTTTGGTGGAGAATTATGAAGAGAGAGATATTGGAAATTTTATAGAAAATGTTTGACTTGTCACAAGTGAAGGCCGAGCACCAAAGACCCTCCTGGTTTGCTAAAACCACTTGAAATCCCACAACGGAAATGGGAACATATAACTATGGATTTCGTGGTAGGACTTCCGAGATTAATTAAAGGAAATAAGGTTGTTTGGGTTATAGTAGATCGGTTGACTAAGTCGGCTCACTTTCTACCACCAAAATGACGTATAATATGGAACAATATGCTCAAATCTACACGAGGAGATCGTGAAATTACATGGAGTGATGGTGTCTATTGTATCGGATAGAGATACAAGATTTACATCGAAATTCGGAGAGTCTGCAAAGTGCAATGGGCACAAGATTGAAATTAGCCCAACTTATCATCCACGGTGACAGACGGACGATGCAGAAAGGACGATCTGAGATATTAGAGGATATGTTAAGAGCTTGTGTGCTTGATTTGGGAGTAACGGGAGACTTTATTGCCTTTTAGTGGAGTTAAAATAACAATAGCTATCAAGCGATAATTGGGATGACTCCATATGAAGCGTTGTACAGGTAAAAATATATATCGTTGTATTATAACGAGGTTGGTGAGAAGAAAGTTTTGGGGTCATATCGATTGAGAATCGTAGAAAAGATAGCGAAATACAAGATCGAATCGAAATGGCTTAAGATGGACAAAAGTCATATCTTTGACGAATAAGAAAGCATAAACAATTGAAGAATGAGAAAAAGTGTTTTTGAAAGTGGCTCCTATAAAAGGTGTTATTCGTTTTCTGAGAAAGAAAAATTGGTGCCAGATATATTGGACCGTTTGAAATCCTTACTCGTATATAGGAGATTTGGCTTAACAATTGGCATTACCACCAAGTTTGTCAAGTGTGCATAATATTTTCATGTTTCGATCTTTGAGAAAATATGTTCACGATCAAGTCGCATCGTGAACTATAAAGATTTAGAAATTAACAAGGACTTGACATACGATAAAGGGCCGAGTTGATTTTAGAGCGCAAGATCCACAAACTAAGAAATAAAGATGTTGCGTTATCAAGGTTCAATGGAGACGTCATGGCGAAACGAAGCCACACGGGAGGCGAGAAGAAGAGATCGTGCGAAGTACACAATTTTATTATCCAAGGTAAGTTAACGAATTTCGAGGACGATATTAATTTTAAGGGATGTAAGATGTAATATCACAAAATTAGGTAAATTTTTCAATTAGGGTTCACAATTTGGGGATTCAAATCCACTAATTCTATAATTAGGGACGGACTCAATTTAGGGTTTTTAATTCTTAATTAATCTGATTTTATTATTATTATAATTTTCAGAGTATTGTTTTATCAATAATTAATTATTATAAATGCTTATCCTTAGCCACAGGTTCAACATTTTCTCAACATTGACCTAGGAGTTGTTCCCATTATTTCATAAGCGATTCGAGAAGCAAAACATCGATTATGAATATAGAAAGGTTGTGATTTAATAAAAAAAGATGAAGAGTTTTCGATTTTAAAAGAAAAGGATAAAAAGACGATTCTAACGTAAAAAACACATAACTCTCAATCATAAATTCCACACTTCCTATAAATTGTTAGTTCCATTATCGTGATTCTTACACAAATCCTCCAACAAGTTCAAGATAGGTAAAATCTTTTCAAATAAATCAATTTTATCCCAAAAATTTCAAAAATATATAAAATAATTTTTGAAAAAATATCTATAGTTTTACATTTATATATGATATGCGAGTAACTGTCGGGGGCCAGTAAATAGGTCCGAGGATCGAAGGATTGATCTTCGAGTTAAGCTTTGTCGTACTAAATTTATTAATGATCGATTAGAAAAAATTATAGAGAAAATTACATGTTATCTTATACTTGATTATGCTTGTATGTTATATTATGTATTGGCAAAAGTTGATCCCACTCTTGAGCAGCAAGTGAAGCTCACCCCTTCCTTTTTATAATTTTTCGATTAAGGAGTCGGGTTGAAGATACGTTAGTGAGACCAAATTAAATTTTGGAATTTGAATAATTTTATTTTATGTCTTGGAACATTTTGATAATATTTCAATAGTAATGTGACTTAGTATTTATCTATAGTTAAATGTTTAGTTTTATTAAGTTATTTTGTTTAAAACTCGTGTTTTTATAATAACGTTTTCCATAAAATTAGGACTATTTTTATTTTTGTAAAATCGGGAATGTTCAAATCTACAATACTGCAAAAATCCTTGTTTTCAAATAGTGTGTTTTGAATGGGATGGAACGTATTTATAGTTTTGTTTTGTGGATGATTGAAAAAAATGTAAATCATTTTAGGTGCATAATAGTTTTACATTCATTTTACACGTATTGGGTTTTGTAATGTAGAGTTGTAGTTATATAAATTGGTGATATTACAAATTCGTTGCAGAGAAACAACTGGAAAATTAATGAAGTGAATTTACTTTTTGTATGAGTTGCACGCATGTGTTGCATTTATTTATATTTAGTTTTTGTTTTTTCAAATAGGTGACAGACAAATTTCAAAATTTGAATTCCATTTTTGGGTGTCCAAGACAAACATTTGTTTTTTGATTGAATAGTTCCATAAGTTGAACAATATTTAATTTAGTTTGCATAAGACAGTAAACTAAGAGTTGCATAAGTAAATACAAAAAAAGGCTCTTGATATCTAAATGAATGGAAAAAACATTAAATTGGTAGGTTTTCAATACAAAACAGGGTTGCATAGTTAATCAACACGACTTACCATATTTGGTCAAGCATTTTGGCGGATTTTTTTCTAAAATAGAGGTTTGTAAAGGCGATAACAAATTCATTTGTAATATAGTACAACTTCTTAATAAGAGCTACAATTTTTGCATTGCCGGAGTTAAAGCGGGCGTCCATCTTCCTAATAGGCCATCGGAATGCGAGAATTACGAGCGATAGATTTCTAGCCGTCTTGTTATCATTTTTCGATAAGCTTGTAATGTAGTAAAGTAAGTTCCAATTTTTTTTCCATCGATATATTATTATTACGCACTTTGATTTTAGCTATCAAAATCTATCTATATAATCCAGTGGTATTAAAATTATTTATCTTGTCCAAAGTCACAATCTTAATTGTCCTTTCCAAGGTATCCCCAAACTTCTTGGATATCGGTTAAGCAGATAAAACATCATAATAATACGCACAACATCCTCGCTTTAAACTTAGAAAATAATACATTCTAAACCATTATATATAGCTAACAAACCATATTTCAAAAACGCAATTGTATTTGTTGGGATTATACATAAGAAGAAGCGACCAATTAATTATACAACAAACACAAAAAAGGTTCGGTTTGTATTTGTTGGGATTTATACATCACTTCATCTAATTTGATCGTTTAGCGTATTATTTTTTTAAATTACTTAATAATTTATTTTTAGAAGGTAAACTCTAAATACAATATCCCACCTTATAATTATCGGAAAAAATATTTTATTAGTTTGTATGTTGGCATACTTAGAGATTTAGTCTTTTTTATCTTTCAATTTTGAATTATGTTCTTTTAAGTTGGACAACTTTAGAAATTTAGTCATATCACTTGTTGCAGCGTGCAAGTCTACCTATTAGGATAGACTTGTTGTTCAACTTGAGGAAAAATTGATATTGAATAAAAATTGATGAGTTGACGCTTTATGTGGACATCATTGGCATTTTGATGAAATAAATTAATTCTTCTTATATAGATTTTTGCTAAAAACAATGTAAATATTTAGTATGTTATACATTTGATAATTATAAAATATAGTTTTAAATTTTCTTTAAAACAAGTTGTAATTAAAATTATGTTCAAAAGTTGCATTATTAGAAATATTAATAATTATTACTTAAATTCAATCTTTAACAATTCAATATAAATTTATCAAAATCAAATATTATTATTTATTGGCAATAAAAAACTAAAGTACATTTAATATATTTTCAACCATCATATATTAAAATAAACTCAAATATTGATATTTTCATGGTTAAAAATAAAATATTTAAAATTCATTATAAAAATAATATAAAATAAATATACTTATTCTTATAACACAAATTAAAATTATTAATATATTATGTCTCTTCTTAATATATTTATAAAATCTTTTGATCGTTTTTTCCTAGTTCTATTTTCTCCAATTTTATTTTTTAATTTATCTTTTATATTTTCAAATATTATGTTTTTAAATTCATTTTATATAATACATATATATATATATTATATATATACAATTCTATGTTTTCATATATTATTATATATATTATACATATATATGATATTTATATTAATTATTTTAAAAATATATGTGAAGGAAAGAATTAATTGATTATACGATCTTTTACTCCCAAAATCATGTTTGAATTAAAATATATTGGGATGCTTTTACTACGGCCGTCACACATTTTTCTTTTCTTTCCACGTAAAAGTCAAGAAAAATACACCATGAATTTTTTTATTATTATTTTCAACGGTGAACATATAACAAATGGCGGTATTTATAAGACAAATAATATCATAAACAATAAAATAACACTATTCTATTTATGGTGTTAATTGAAAAAAATAAAAATAAAAAATTGTAAAAAACCGTGCAGTAACTTGCCTCTTTAGATCTTTTTGGTCCGCTAAAGTTATCAAGTTTGGTTTTAGTTAAGGAACTTTGAAAATTTGGTACATTTGTTCCGATTTTCACCGAAAATTCTAGTTTAGTCGAAATTGATTTGGATTGAATATTGATGATATGGACAATAAATTGGGTAATGTTTTTAATTTGGATGAAAGATTATCATGTGTTCCACCGTCGTATGTATAAGTTTGACAAAAATGCAATGAAAAACTAAACATAGTTTATTAATTAAATTTATTACTATAGAGAAGCAATGAACTCGTATCTTCAATTATATATGTAAATATGGGAATACATACACCTCTAATATGACATGCATGGGCCTAAGTACAATGTTAATCACACACCTAATATAAGCCCATACACTAATAAACTAAGGCTTAGTCAACATAATGATAATCCCAATACTCCTTCAAGTTGGAGCATGCAAATAAAAAATGTCCAATTTGTGGAAGAGAAAATAAATTTGTCTTTTGCCTAAGGTCTTTATAAAAATATCTTGCTAGTTGTATATTCGTAGGAATGTGAGATGGAGTAAGTGTACCATCACGAATAGAATCCCGCAAAAAATAACAATCCACCTCAATATGTTTAGTACGCTCACGAAACACGGATTACGCAAGATACAATGCAGGACTAACTATCATATTATAAATTCATAGCACGAGGTATTGAACCCCCGAAATATCTAACAAACATTTAAGCCGTTTGAGCTCACAAGTGGCGGCCATTTATGGAACAATATATTGCCTCTCTGTGATGAGCGAAATATTTCCTCATGTTTTTAGTCTTCCGTGAAAACATGAGAAATAACCAAGAAAATTTCAACAAGCAGACGAGAACGGCGTATAAGAGGACAACTAGCCCAACTGAGTCACGCTAGCCAAACAAGTTTAAATCACAATCCAGCTCGGAGAGGATTACCTTAATGGGCATTCGGCGAGGTAGCGCGCGCCACAATGATGCATCCCCCAATTATGTTGGGGCCTGTGTAAGAACGAGACAAAATAGGTATTGAATATGCGAAATCGGCCAGGTAAATGCACAATATATAGTAGCCTCCCAACCAACCAATGATATTGTTGACATTCTTCAATAAAGATTCATGAAACATGCTATGATGATTTTATTCCATCGGGAAACTTAAAGGTTTTGCCTCGGGCAATCCGACACTTAGAAATAATATCAAGAGTGCATTTTCATTGACAAAGAAAAACCCTCTTGATACGAACAACCTCAATTCTAAGAAAATATTTCAATACTCCAAGATCTTTCATATGGAAACAGTACTCAAATAATGTTTAATAGTAGTAAGAGCAACGAAATTATCCCAGGAAATTATCGGATCATCCACATATACAAGAACATTAATATGAGTTTTATCCTAGTCATGGTAAACAAAGAATAATCAAAGTAAGACCGTTGAACACCATATTTTTCCATAGATTTTGTCAATTTCATGAACGATAACGAGGTGTCTCGCTTGACCCATTGAGTGACTTTCTGACCGACCGCAACTTGATTCGGTTTTGCACCACGAAATCTGAGAGGGTAATTTCATATACACTTCTTTTGACAAGTTCCCGTGCGAAAAGATTGTGAACATGGATTACGATGTAACTCCCAATTCTTGATACAACAATGGCTAGGAAAGTGGGTAACCATTTTTGCTACGAGCAAAAGTGTCGGTATAGTAAATTTTGGCAACCTGATGATTTCGAAATACCACTAGACAAGCTTTGAAATGCTCATTAAGGTTATATTTCATCTTGTAGACCCATCTACTACCAAATGCATACTTCTGGGGATGAAGAGACTCCATACTTCAAGTACCATTATCCTCCCGAGGCTTTTTTATTTCTTTATACATTACTTGTGCGACTTGGATCATGGCATGGGGTCTTGAAGAAGCTGTTGTTCATTACATTGTCTGTATTCGATAAATTCTTTAGCAAT